>QODF01000076.1:2212039-2244932 GCA_024372805.1 Oostethus manadensis | reverse complement strand
GATTTTTTTGACATCATTACAGCTGTAAACATAAAACGAACTGCACCCTCTCGACGCGGTGGCTAGAAATTCTGTCCATGAGAGTTATGGACAGAATCTGTGACAAAGGGCAGCCTTGGCGGAGGCCAACGTTCACCAGAAACAGGCTCGACTTACTTCTGGCAAAGCGAACCAGGTTCTTGCTCCGGTTGTACAAGGACCACATGGCACGGAAGCTCACAATTCAAAGGTGTACTTAAATCAGCAGCAGAGGCAATACTTATTTTATGTAGACAATCTTTGACTGTTGTCACTTCTGCTAAACAGGCCATCTATGTCTGTGGGCAGGACAATCCCTACTGTATATTTTTGTTGACAATAATGTGTCTTTGTGTCTGTCTTTGTGTACTAGTAAGCAATCTTAAATAGATATTTAGAATATCTAGAAGTTTAGCCTCTGTTGCTTTTCTTTTCTGAATATGTGCCCCAATTTAGTTGACCGATCTCGCTGTAAAACGATATAAGCGTTACAAGAAATGCTGTTTGCAAAGACACCAAATAGAGCCCGGGAAATATTCACCTTGGCAGAAAAGTCTATTTTCAGTGACCTAGAACACAGATTATAAGTGGACCTTGTAAAACTAGTTGCGCTCGTGTGGCCTCAGTAAACATTCCAATGTCTCGGTAGAGTCTCTTCTGGTGGTTGCTGACCTATGACCATGTGTCTTATAAGCATTCCCTGCAATGAAATGGTCAGTGAACACAACACGAGGGGGTTATGTGTTGCAAAGTCTGTCTGACACTTATCTCGGCTGACCTGTTCTTTGACCCACGATGTTGGACATAATAACATCGTTTCATGTGTGAATGAGCTTAACTCCATACTGCAGGGAGGGAGGCTTTGATTGGGGCAGATTTTGTCTGTGAAAAAAAGCTTCGTTTTTATTTGGACACCTGTTTTTTGGACACCTCAGTAGTATCAGCTAGCAGAAGAGGTCCCAGCCCAGACCAGGCAGGGAGACAAGTCTTGTCATTGTTTGTGTGGTGGCTTGGCTGCGGCTTGTATCCGCTCAGTGCAGCATCCCCGCCAGAGGCGCTTTCTACGGGAGGACGTGCTCCCACATCTCTTCATCATGTGGAGTGTGCTAGACGTGTGTGTAATGGTCTCTCTCATGCTTCGCTGCCACTGCCTTTAAAAAAAAAAAAAAACTACATCCCCGAATTAGATGGCATAGAGGATGACAAAGGCACATTTGCAATTCCTACCTGGTCTGGTGGCCTTTTCAAAACAAATGCGGCACTTAAAAACGAGTACCTGCATGCACGTATTGTTGTTGTTATTTACATGTACTTGACAAACAGGCTCTGATTGACTGGCATTTGTCAAGCTCCGTGTCAAACGGACAATCATAGTAGGTATAGAGGTCAAAGCCAATTGGCGACACAATTGGTCCAAAGGTCAAGCTTGGACTAATAATTAGTCAGCTGTACCACAGCAGCAGCCTAAGAGAAGGTCCTCTCATACAATAACTCTGGACCTTAAGAGTTTAGACGCACATTTTGTGCATTCAGTTTTTTTTTATTTCCTATCCATTTTAGCTGTAAAAAAACCTCACACTGTCCTTTTTTTGTCCTATTAAAATTCCAGCAGTTTTTTTTCATGGTTATCTACCTGATGGCACAACATTATCCCATTCAAAGCATGCAGCAGAATGTCTCACCTTGATAGGCATGTATCAGGCTGATGTAGTTTAATGTATTGATTTTAAAATGGAGAAAAAAGGTTTCGGGAAGCTGAAAATTTCTGTTGTCTACCAAATGTATTCAGGAACTTCTGCTGAGGCTTTGAGAAGGGGCAGGATTTTGCCCAAAGACCAAACCTTCTGTTCACTTTCAACACCAGCAAATACTACCAACAAGGTTACTGCTACAAAGACAATCGCCATTACGACTAAAACCTTTGGCTAAAAAAATTTCATGTTTTAAGCTGCTCAGCTAAGTCTAATTGATGCATAAAAGTACAAATCTGTACTTAAATTATGTGTTAAAACAATGAATTATGCTGATTTTGAACTTGTGGGACTGTTGTAGTGTTAACTACAGGGAACAGGACTATTCTCGATCCATGTACACAAGCAATACAATGTTTGCTATGAAAATAGTTCACATTTAGCATTACACTTAAACACATTAACTGAAAATAATGCATGCACAATGTTCTATATTTTTTTGAACATGGTATGATACAAATAAGGGAGAGGAAGTTCACCAGAATCCTTCAATCATGAGTAAAAACTTGAACAGACCTGCCAACCTATTTCATGAAAGCGTATTTATTTACATTTTTAAGTGGGGTCCCAATGACTTTCATAACTCACAGCACCCACCATAAATTCTTTTCATTTTATTTGAGAATTTTATTTAATTAGAAAATTACCAGCATAGAGTTTTTCTGTTTTATTTTAAAGTGAATTATTTTGTGGTGACCCACAATATTGTTGTTTTTTCACCAAGTCTAGTTCCGTTTGCAGGTCGTGTGGTGGTTGTACACACATAATTGTTGTTTGTTGTCGAGTCGAGATTAAAACTGCCACCCAAGTCGGTGCCTGTCTCGATGTGAGTCACATCGCCACAATTTTATGTGTAGCATGTTTCCCTTACTGGGTAAAAGTGAACCGAACTGCGGTACGTACGAGACCATGATAATGGCGTCTTGCTACACCCCTAGTTGTATGAGGACCAAAAAAAAGTCGTATTTTCTTCCTGTCACTGCTGCTAGCATGCACAGACATCAGATAGACAGCTGATAAGAATCAATGGGAAGATCTGGCCTTTCCATCCTATGTGAGCAGTAATCAGCAAGCGGCTGTAATCACCCACACAGGTGATGCTGCGATGGTATGTATGAAAAGAGCATGACTGCCGATACATCATCTTGTCCAATATTAATATCAGACCTTTTAGCCTGTCAGAGGATGTCATGCGAACATTTCACAGTAAATGTGTACTGTTGTATACATTCATTCATTCATTCATTTTCTATACCGCTTATCCTCATTAGGGTCACGGGGATGCTGGAGCCTATCCCAGCAGACTTTGGGCGAGAGGCAGGGTACACCCTGGACTGGTCGCCAGTCGATCGCAGGGCACATATAGACAAACAAACATTCACACTCACATTCATACCTATGGACAATTTAGAGTCTCCAATTAACCTAACATGCATGTTTTTGGAATGTGGGAGGAAACCGGAGTACCCGGAGAAAACCCACTTACGCACCGGGAGAACATGCAAACTCCACACAAAGATGCCCAACGGAGATTTGAACCCAGGTTTTTCAAGATCTCCTGACTGTGTGGCCAATGTGCTAACCACTCAACCACCGTGCGGCCCTGTTGTATACAGTACCAGCAAATATTCTGGAATGTGTTAGGCGTTTGGCAGGTCATGTGATGCCACACGACGTCACATTGCTCGCTCATCTGTGAACAAAGTCAAGGCTTTGCACGTTAATATTAAATCAATACTTGAGCAGAGCAGATGCCAAAGATCGCCATGGTTACGAGCAGAGAGCTGACACTCAGTGAATGGTGCAATTTGCATACAAGTCCTCCTCCATTGTTCTGCCGCTGCTGCTGGAGATACAAGTTGTCTGCAACGCAGTGCAGTGTTAAAGAAAGCCTCTTTTGCTATTTTTGCATGACAGCATCTTTCCCACAGCAGGGTTACACCCACCCCTGTGATGAAAACAGTATATTTAAGTGCCTTTTGATGGGATATGTGGGGCTGATCCAACATTAAACAACCATTTAATGTGCATTAAAGCAAATGTCATACATTTGGATATTTGACAGTAAAAATACCCTAAATCAGGATGCCAGACTGTGACTGAATGGTAAAAACATGAGGAATTGCATTTAAATTTTTCATCTACTCATGCGTGTGCGAATAATAAAAGTGCACCTGTTGATAAGGTACGCATGTCACTTATTACAATGTGGAAAATGGTGTGTAAAATGTGGAGCCAACTGACGACAGCTTGTCACACAGCCTGTCAATGCCAGCGTGTGTGATCGCTCTCGTTTCAATCACATTTGATTGACTTTAGAGCATCTTTGTTTACACACTTTGCCTGGCGCTCACTTTCACTTGGGAAGTGGCTGTCACATTCATCGGGTACGTACTAGCTTACTTTTAAGTGTCACTTAACAACTTTGCTTTTTCCGCTATGATTTTGAGTAGCTCACCAAAGAATGTTTGCTTCAATTCATACACGATTCCTGTATTTAATGTTTAAGCCGGACAGATTTCTATGAGTAAAATTATTATTTAGTCTAATAATTTAGTTATTTTCAAAAAATATATATTATTAAAATTAATTTTCCATGTACTTTTTAAAACATGCATTAAATTACACAATTAAAGGCAAAAACCTCCCAAAAGAGGCAGGTTGGTTCGGCCTGCCAACAAAGTGTGCCTTATTTACTTTTCCGGTTTTTGGCAACCCTACCATTTTTTTTCGTTGCTGACGAACTTCTGCTCCACACTTGAGCACAAAGGAGTTACTTTGCCAACCCACATTAAATCCTAGAGAGGAAGAAAGGAGACAAACACCAGAGAAGAAGAAGGCAGGCCTGTGAAAAGAGAGCAGTTTAGGAGTTAAAAGTATTTATCCATTGTGCCATTGGGCCATTGTGCTCTTACTAAAACAAAAAGTTATTCTGGAGTTATTCTGGAAATGTGTCCCACGTCTGCTTTGAAATATAGTGATGACTTCACAATAAGCACTTTGTATAACATGATATACTGTAGCTGTGAGGACAGTCTTTAATGGTTTTCTTTTCATTATGCCTTTTATTATTCTATTTCTTACCTACATTACTTGACATTATACTGGTTATACTTGGTGAATCATCAAAAACACGTGGTGTAAAACTTGCCCTGTTTTTTGAAACTGAAAAACAGATTCATTAAAGGCTATTTAAACTTTCTAAAATAAGCTTGTATTTAAACATTTGGTGGAAATACTTGGTACAAGAAAATTTTGTGGCTTGGATCAATTTTCACCCAGGCCATAATATGAAGGCACAAAATATGAACAGTGTGTTGTCCTAAAAAAAAAAACCTGTGCATTCTAGATGCACTGCATGCCGGCAGTTTTTCACTCTGAATGAGTGTAATTGAGATTCACCTATTGCATCTATAAAGCCCTAGTAACAGCCACATTCATGAAAACAGTTAACTTACAGTATTTAGTCATTTTAATGGTTCTGGTAATGTTTAAATAACTTCTGGTAACTATCCTTGGCATCGCGCTTTCACAGAGCAACGTTACTTCTATCAACAACATCATGGACAAACAGGTTTCGCGAGAGCTGACGACAACTACTTTGGAATAAATGAGGATCTAGAACCTGAATATAATGCAGAAGATGAGCTACAAGTTTTAGAACCTGCGCTGGCAAGAAGACATGGTGAAACGTTGGAGCAGACGAGGGCCGAGAGAACCAGGACCTCCAGGACTTGGTGTAAATGTAGTGCTTGCCGAGCCACGCCGACAGAAATGAAGTGTTTCTGCTGCAGTAAGTGGCCCACAGTGTTACCCTCAATAGAAAGACGTTGTGTTTCTGGCAAGGAGGACACTGCTCCAAGAGACTGCATCACAACAAAGAATTGTTACGCTGACAAACCCTACAGTGGTACAAACTTTTTTCAACCTGCCCAGAATCAACTGGAAAAGACGCCTCAAGCCAGCTGGACCCGACTGTCTATCAAGTAATTTACCAAGATACTGCAATGAAATGTCCTTGCTATTGTAAATGATCACTTTTGGTTATTTTAAAAAGCAATTTCAATTTTGATATGCATATTGCTTAAGATAAAAAATTAGCTAGTATTAAAAAAATTGTCTTGTTAGTAACAAGTCTTGATTCCACTTATTTCATTTTCTTTGTGTATTGTATTCTTTCTTTGTCTTTTCTGTTTTTTGTGATTCCACCACAGAAGGGTAACCGTGATAGCAAAGAGAGGAGGTGTGGTGATAACAGTAGAACCAGAAATGGTTCTGGCGCACTACAAAGACATTTATCTGGTTTCTGTCCATCACTATACAATTACAGTATCTTATAGTAGAGCTGCAGCAGTTATTCACTTAACTGATTGTCCAATGAATCCACCTTTTGGTATTCAAGTAAAATATTTGAGTTTTGACTCTGAAAAAGACTGATCAACATTTTTGCATCTTTTCTGATATGTTGCGGACCAAACCACTAAATGTTTGTGTTTGCTTCATATTGATTTGGTCCATCTAGGGCAGGGGTTGACAACATTTACCATCCAAAGAGCCAGTTTGTCTCCTCTTCCAGTAAAAAAAAATGTTTGGGAGCCACAAAACATTACAGAACTTATAAACTTAAAAAAATTGTGATGTTTTGTATTGTTACTTGTTAGAAACACAACATTAAACAAACAAGTGTGCAGCTACACGTGTAGACGTACTCTGAGCTAAGTTAAACACTGAAGTAATTTGTGTAAAATCAAATAAAAAAATGTAGCCAACTTTAAGATAAAAACGCCAATCAGAATTCATATCAGTGTTGTTTGCTCACTACCGCTTATTTCTGCACAGAATTGTCATCAATAACAATTCTATTGATCCTTTTTTTACTGAGAGACATTCTGTTATTTTCTGAATAATTCCGTGTTATTTTTTTTTATTAAGGGAGTATTTGCTTTGATATTTTTATGAACGATTATTTCTTCTCTAACTGTGAATGGCGTTGCATCTCATGGACAGCCCAATGTTGCCAACATGGCGATTTTCCTACTAAATCTGGAGACTTTCCAAACCTTATTTTCTCAAAGCGACTAGAGACAATCATAACGATGTCATTGGGAATGGGAGAATTTTTCTGGTATTTGCATTTTTCATCCATCTATTTCTATACCGCTTATCCTCATTAGGGTCGCAGGTACGCTGGAGCCTATCCCAGCTGACTTTGGGCGGGTAGGCGGGGTACACTCTGGACTGGTCGCCAGCCAATCGCAGGGCAGACAAACAAACATTCACACTCTAATGGCAATAACGCAATGCAATAACGCACGAGGAGAATATGCAAACTCCACACAGAAATGCCCAACAGGGATTCAAACCCTGAACCTCCTGACTGTGAGGCCAACATGCTACCCATTCATCCACCGTGCAGCTATATTTGCATTTTTCTTCACCAAAATAGTGTTATTGACGGCCCCTAAAATACAGCCAGAGGTAATAGCGGCACTTTCTAAGTGAACATGTCGCACCATGAGAGCGCATTCCGGGCACAGTGAGGGAGGATTACCGCTGTAGCTACGGAGCCAAATATCCAATGTCCAACTTTACCACGATGTATTCGCAGACATAAAAGTGGAAGCACATATTGTTCCGAGCTGCGTGTGCACAGTCAATCAACTGCTGCTGCACATAACCTGCCTCTGCTAGAGTCACCATCTCAGCGATTAGCGTGTGACAGGCCGTGAGCACTTAGCTACAGCACACTTCTCGTTATTGCAATGCTCCAGTTAATGACATTGTTTTATTTTACTGTGCAGTAACTTGTTTCAGACTGAACTCAAAACTCCTTCACGTTTTTTTTCTCTCCAACGCAATGAGACTCACTGCTACACTAGCCTGCCTCCCCCTCCCTTGCTCATCCATACAGCAGTCAGAAGGCAGTGTTATGCATTCACGGACTCGGTGGCAAGTCAGATATTTCATGTTCTTTTCAAAAATGCACATTTCTCTTACTCCGATGTTTAAAAAAAATCACCGCGCTTGGCGAAGGGAGCCGCAACAAGGAGACTGAAGAGCTCCAGAGCCGCGGGTTGCCCACTCCTGATGTGGGGCCTAACCAATTACTCGATTAGTCAAAATAAGATTCAGATTATTCGACTAAATAAATAATTATTAGTTGCAGCCCTGGACACAAGTGAGTAAACCCCTAACATTTCTGTAAGGATTTTATCACAGTATATCCTTTCAAGAGTTCAAATGATACAAAGTAAACGTGCATATACTTCAGAGAAGTCAGTGTACCGCTTGTATAGCAGTAGAGATTTACTGTCGATTGAAAATGAGACAACATGCCATTATTGTCTATATACTGTAGCTGGCAACACAAGTGAGTACCATGATAATTTGTCATGCCTACAGTCACGCATGGTGGTAGTGTCACAGTCAGCAGCTGCACGAGTGCTGCTGGTAACTGCGGTGAACTGCGGTTCATAGTAGATTGCAGGGCCTTGTATATGCTTGGGGGCTATAAATGGCGTTATGTGTGTGTTGCATGGTAATTCTTACACTTAGCTGATAAGGTATCAATTAGAGAGAAATGTCTAAACAAATAAACAAAATAAAGTATGCCAACAAACACGTGGACATATGTGTGCAAAGGCACCCTCCCACACGCTTGCACAGTCAAGCAGCAGAGCGTCTGGTGTGTGACGAAAACCAACAGATGGTACAGTGTCTGCATTGGGATTTTGGATGGACATTTGTCAAGTTCACACATAGCAAAAATGTTGTTATGGAGAACCACTCAGCGACACCAAAATCAAAGTTAAACAGGAAAGAATAGAATCATTGACTGTATATCCTGCCTCCAGTCTCCTACACCTATCACACAATGTCACCGCACAAAACAAGGCAAATTGTCTTTGAGTTAATCACCAATTAGCCCTCCTCGTCCTGGTAAGCAAGCATGTACAGGATATGTGTTTGTCAGATATTCTTACCGTTGTTTTCATAGAGTGTCTGTCTTGTGGCCTCGGGTGTTGTCAGAACGTATCTTTTCCAGACAAATGAGTCACTGAATCAACACGCTCATCCGCCAGCAAAATAGCACAAGTGGGAAATGAAGCAATAATAAGGCCAGTGTGCCATTTTCCCAAGCGCCACAAACACCAATCGGCGTCATCACTAAATCCATTATGTCAGCGTCGAATGACAGCCTCGTTACTTTGGACGCCCTGAATTGGAAAACGCACGTGTGACCTATATTTATTATTTTCCAGTGTTTAACAGAGACATCAAGCTTCTAATAACCTTAGTGCTGCTTTTTGTAAGCCTAATGAAATAGCAGCCACTTGCTGCTGTTCACACTGACGATTAATTGACTTTAATCACGTAATAAGCTGTTGGGAACACAGTTAGGAACAGGACGCCTTCCTCTGCCGCTTTATGTCAGTACAAAAAAAGGCTTCATGTAACATTACAAATTAAATGGAGGTTAACTAGTTGGAAGCCAAGTTATGTTTGGATAAAGTATTGCTACTCTAGATTCTGGTCTTTTTTAGTTTCTAAAAAACCTATCGTATGGCTTTTGGTCAATTTAAGGGATAATCCAACGGGTTTACATTTTTGTCACGTCAACAGGCTCCGTAAATGTCATCTTTCTTGACTTTTAATGATATGT
Source organism: Oostethus manadensis (assembly GCA_024372805.1). Taxonomy (NCBI): domain Eukaryota; kingdom Metazoa; phylum Chordata; class Actinopteri; order Syngnathiformes; family Syngnathidae; genus Oostethus; species Oostethus manadensis. The sequence continues at coordinate 2,235,500 of QODF01000076.1, read as the reverse complement.
TGAATTTTATGTCACGAGACGACACAAAACACGAGATCGGGTCTACAAGAATGAGATGTGACAAGATTTGTACACTACATTGAAGAAAAGTCGAATGACAAAATATGTCACAATACACAGCAATCTACTAATTGGATTTCTACTACATGAGACTCTTCTGCATTCTGTGTCATGCTCCCGGCCCCGCTTCCATGAACTGAGACAAAGAGGCTGTATGACAAAAAGGCTTACTCCGTTCAGGTCGCCGCTGTTCTATGGAACAAACGTGCCAAGGTGCTGAAACATTGCATAGCGTGAACTCACTTCCTGGAGGTTTGGAGGAGAGAAGGGACTCATGCAGATGGCACTTTACTGAGATTGGCAAAAGGATCCACTTCACTTTCATTTATTGTGTGATTCATTTATAATAATAAATGAATGAAACTTCGAATGAAACTTCGACCAGTAATTATTGGTCAATGTTTAATACCCACAAGACCATTTTTGTCAGAATGTGACATCTTGTTATGTTTTATTCTTGCGAGATCTTGTGACACAAGATCTTGTAACATCCTTATTTCCAATACAGTTTCATTTCTAACGTTATTATTGAAATGTGGTTGTCGTGTTGAACATACTTTTAGGCTACATATGCCTGGCGGGATGCCTATTGGTCCTCTACAACCAGACATTTCAAGGTACTATTGTAATGCTATATGAGCATGACATTGCACTTCAGCTGTCTTAGTTATACTAAATGGTGCTCATGAAGTTGTCGTGAGCAGACATTTGGACCTACTAGGGTGTGCTTGAGGTGTGTGATGAACTTTTGATGCGGTTGAATTGGTTTCTTTTTGTTTGTTTGGTCCTGGGGCCGCACGTGGCTGATAGGGTAGCACATTGGCCTCACAGTCAGGAGGTTCTGGGTTCGAATCTCCGTTGGGCATCTCTGTGTGGAGTTTGCATGTTCTCCCCGTGCGTGTGTGGGTTTTCTACAGGTACTCCGGTTTCCTCCCACATGCATGTTAGGTTAACTGGCGACTTTAAAAATTGTCCATAGGTGCGAATGTGAGTGTTTGTAAGTCTTTGTTTGCCTATATGTGCCCTGCGATTGACGGGGTGTACCACCAGTCCAGGGTGTACCCCGCCTCCCACCCAAAGTCAGCTGGGATAGGCTTTAGCATACCCGTGACCCTAATGAGGATGGCCGGTATAGAAAATGGATGGATGGATGTTTGCTCCTGCAGATGTAGCATTTACGGCCTTCATGCATGAAGTTATCTGCGCCAAAGGTGGTTAGGGACAAGACAGAATAAAACCTCCGCTTAGTCTCTTTACTGGTTTTCAGATGGAGGCTTCCCTGGAATATACGGTAAATACGCCAATGAACACCTCATTCATTTATTACTATTATGAGACACTGGAGAGACTATTAATACTTGGTCTGGTATAGTTGCCAGGTGTGTGGTCTACTAAACAAATACCTACAGCAGTCTCTAATTGGCGCCAGGTGAAAAAACAGCTGTGGCTGTTGGCGACCTCCTGTTTTTTTATTTATTTCCTCTACTGCATTTGAAGTGTCATGAGTAGTTAGCATTCAGCAGTTTTATCTACATGGTATGTTGTACATATCTTAGGTGTGTTTCACTTGCCATATAAAGCTGACTGAGTAGTTTACAACTTACCACTATTACAACATTGGTTCTGTTGCTGCGGTGTTGTGCAACATACATATTAATAAATCACCAAATGGTCAACAAGAGCTATGTTTTCCTTTTCACTTTCTCATGCATTCCAAATTATAATTATTTTAAAAATGTACTTCATACAGTGTTGAGCAAATGACTTCAAAAAGGAATTACTTATTGTTGCTAGTTACTTTCCCCAAAAAGGAATTGTATTAATACTGTAAGTAACCATCCATCCATTTTCTATTCCTGTTATACTCATTGGGGCTCGGTATGCCGGAGCCTATCCCAGCTGACTTTGGGTGGAAGGCGTGGTACACCCTGAGCTGGTCAACACTGTAATTACTGATTTTTAAATGCAATTAATTACCATTAAAAGTAATTATTGGAAAGTTTAAATGTACAATGAGAACCAATTTCAAGTTGCATATGAGAATGTCTTGTCTTTATGTCTTATATTGCTATACAGTATCTGTGAATCGGTTGTCATTGTTCATTTGAGAGAGACGTTCAGAAGATTTCACTTGTTTTTGAAGGTCACATCTCTGCAAGCGATTTGGCAATTGGAAAACAGCTGTTTGACATCAGTGCATAATAACGCACAACATTTCACGCCGATAACAGGAACGCCGTTGTAACGTTTCAAATACGAATTAATTAATTTACCCGTTACTGGAAAACATTTTTACTGTCGTTACTTCCAACGCTGGTTATATATAATGAGTTTTTTATACACCCTGCTTCCAATTAAGACCCGGTCCTTTTTGCGCATTAGGTAAATATTGCTGCAGTTGTAATTACAGTATGTATGGTAGATAGATAGATAGATACTTTATTGATCTCCAGGAGAAATTCATGTACCGTATGTCCTCATGCAGTAAACTGCTGGCAGAGTGGGTGAGGCAATAGGAGTGGTTCGTCGTGATTTAGTGCTCATCCACTAAATGAGCTGCACAGTCAATGGTGCCCCAGTAGCATGATATCAGGAATGTCGCAGGAAGTTTGATGACGAGACTTGTCCATCTTTCTGTCCATTCACCAAAACTGCTAAAAATGTTGACAGACGCAACTGGGGGTACATAACCATCAAGGAAGTTGAAAGGTTGCCACAGAGCAGATGGCCAGCACCTCTGGGAAGGTGACCAGGAACAGCAGCCGTGTGCATCCCTTCACTTAATGGAGAATTCCTCAAAGACGTTACCGACTGATGATGCCTTCACAACTAACTTTATGATTTATTTTGACGACTCCAAGTGTTCCTAAATGTGATGGTAATATGCAGTGGGGCATCTAAAGAATGCCCATGTCAAAAAACCAACAAGAACAAGATGAAAATGTTCATATTGATGATGGTGCTGACGACCATTTCATTCTTTTCTACAATTATTGCAATTATTACAATTAATTCTACAAGAGCCTCAACTGCCCAGTTACTGTATCTCTTTATTCTGGTAACATGTTTCTTTTTTCTTTTTTTACCTATTCATTCATTTACACATTTTATGGTAATAAAAAATGTATTCCAATATAATACATTGTACTTTGTAATATTCCAATTTCAAGAAAATGGAACAGTATAAAAACTGTGTCATTTTCTCGTAATTTTTTTAATTTATGCTCATAAAGTCTGGTACATTTGTGACTTAATGAAATTATGACCAAATGACCTCGAAATATTCTGACATACCATAACAAAAATATAACAATAAAATATGTTTGTCTCCTAAAATTGTAACATGGCATTTTTTTCTTGGTAAATTATACCTTTATTTGATGAAATTACCGAATGATCTTATGATATTGTAACTATTTTTATATAATTACAATTGTTTCTTGTTAAATTATGATTTCATTCTTATATGCGGTCAGAATTGTGACGTAATTCTCACAAAATTTATTGTTTTCCCCTGACCTATTAAGACTTTTTTTAAATGTTTTTTTAATGCTTTTTTAATTCATTCATTTAATTTTTTTTTTTTTAATGCATAGTAAAAAAATATTACTTTGTACTCCTAAAATTGTTGGGGGGTTTTCTCGTAATATTCAAACCTCATCAAATTATGACCAGTTGATCTCAGAGGATATTTTCAGTTTATTCTCATCAAATGACAATTATTTCTTATAAGTTAGGACTTGGCTTTTATAACATTAGGACTTTTTCTCATTAAAATTATAACCTAATGACCTCGTGGTATCATAAGTTTATTCTGATATAATCACAATTGATTTTAAAAAACAGATTCATCCATCCATCCATCCATCCATTTTCCACCGCTTATCCGGGTCCGGGTCGCGGGGGCAGCAGCTTCAGTAGGGAAGTCCAGACTTCCCCAGCGACCTCTTCCAGCTCCATCGGGAGGACACCAAGGCGTTCCCAGGCCAGCTGTGAGACATAGTCCCTCCAGCGTGTCCTAGGTCTTCCCGGGGGCCTTCTCCCGACTGGGCATGCCCGAAACACCNTTTAATCAAATTTTTGGATAGTCAGCTATTCTAAGACACCACTAATAATTGTTTCTTGTTACAATATGACTATATTATCAATATTATTATTGATTACCAGTATTAAATATAAGTTGTCATAAATTGACATGAGGTTCTAATTTCGTAGATCAGGCGCCGGCGCTTTTAGGCGCATTTTTGTGCCAGGCGCAGCTAGGCGTATGTACATCTTCGTTGAATATGGATGAAGACAGCGGAAGACGGCCAAACATCTCTCACGCGGAAAGTGGTGTTTTGGTCAGGGAGGTCCAAGCTCGCGGTGGCCGACTAGATGGCCACGAGAGCAGACCTCCACGGGCTGGTGATGCAAAAGTGGCCTGGGAGGAGATTACAAGTATCGTAAATCAGGTTTGCCCCTACGTACTGAGAACCGTTGCCCAGTGGGAGAAAAAACATTCAATGATGTCAGAAGAAGGGCAAAACAAAAACTATCACAGCACCGGACGCACACGGTGGCCACCGGGGGCAGCCCCTCAACCAGTGTGACACTGAGCTCGGTGGAGGCCTCTCAGCTGTCAGCATTGAGGGTTTTGGTGGTGTTGAGGTTGGTATTACTGGTAAGGTAAGCATTCTTTCCCCACTAATAAAGACCCTCGTATTTAGTAACCTATATTTGTAATATGATTGTGTACTATTATATGTATATGTAAAATGAATGAACAAAAACGAAATCCGAAGCAACTGTGCGTAAAAGACGCATTGCCAAGCTCGTGGTCTGGCCCTTGTCACTTGTGTTTGCATGTGAGATGAACTTCTATTACCCAATTCATTATGATCATTTTTACAATTCTCGGTTACTCAATCAAAGATGTCAATACGTTTGATTAACCGTTTATTTACAATTAATTACATCCATATCAGATCCACTGGCCACCGATGAGGAGTAGGAGGAAGGGTGGTGGCCATAAGGAGATAGCTTAAGAGAGGCAGACGGGACAGTCAGTATAGATGAAAATGTATGTGCTGGTTCAGATAGTTACTTTAAACAGTACTTGTTGGGATTATTCAATGTATTCAAATGTGCTTGACATTGTGTAAACCGGCCTGTGGGGTTTTGGTGACGGGTGCGCCAATCAGCCAAATTACCACTAGACCGGTTGTGCTTCGTCTTAGACCAGGTGGCTGCTGGCGAGCTTTCAGCGCACCATCAGCAAAGCCTTTTGGCACAAAATTGTCACTACGTCAGGCTGAATCATTCGGCACCTCGTCCTGCTGCGTCGCCACACCCATCGCGGCACGCCTCGGTTCACCAAATTGGCTTCGCACGGTATTGCGCCGGACAAAGTTACTACCGCGCAGCCTGCGCCATCCACAAAATTAGATGCCATTATGTTTATTGTTAAATCAGGACTTCGTTCTGAGCAAATGTTTTTGGGGTTTTTTTTTGTATTATTGTTGCGTCTAACATTACTAATTCCCCTAATAAAAAAATGGATGGATGGACGGATTTTAATAATTCACTCTAATAATGTTGGGGATTTAATTAAATTGACATATTTTATGTTTTTCCTTACATTACATTAACATCAACATCTGCTTTGCCTTCAAATGCATAATTCAACAGTGTCGATGTTTACATGCTTTGTATCAACAACATTATCTAATCCCACTAGAATTTATTAAAAATGGGAGCATCAACATAGCATCACTGTGCCATCTATAATCAATAATTAATCATTACTGCAGTTAAGAAAGCTGTGCTTAGGAAATGTTTCTAGGTTGGTTTCCGGAGGATCTAGCATGGGCAAATGTGAAGGCGTCTGTGTATTGTCCACATGAACAAGGATAACTCTGCAGGTCAGCTTTAGTGTCCCCAATGTGAAACGTGGCAACAAGAGCCTGAACTTGAAGGCTTGAAGGAGAAACATCAGTAGGAATAGGGATGTTGAATTCCCGGTGTGATTTGCATGATCAATGCTCTTCTTCTTCCTCCTCTTGGTCTCATGCCACTGAGCCCTACAGGGATTCCTTTTCGGCTGGGTGTATTTCAGTCCAGACGGAGAAGTATTGCGGCAGTACTGACGTAGAAAAAGGTCAAATAATGAGGAAAAAAATACGTCATTTTATCCACTGAATTCACCCAGTCTCTGCAGACATTCCAATGTTAATTGGGATAAATCATCAGATGTTTGTTAAAAGCAGATCTGCTTGAAAATGGAATAACAAAACAAACAAAAGAATAAAACAAACGTGCAAAAAAAAAAAAAGAAATCGGAAAGAGGCAAACACTTTCTCACACCATCACTGTTAAATCTTAAATGTGTTGCCGAGTGTAAATATAAACATTTACAAAATATGCACACAGACCTGCCCACACCTCTACCCAAATATTGAAAAAGCATGATAGCTATACAGAGAAGATTACAATGGGATATTAGAATGGATTAAATGGGGAAAATAGCAGAAGTCGGCATTGAACCCGCGACCCGGTAGCTTGAACACGACTGGATGTTACCAAAATCACCTCTCAGTATTAATAAAACACACTGCCTAAAAACACACTCTTTCTACATTTAAAAAACAATATCTGTACAAATGTAATGGCAAATGACAAGTTGTATTTATTTTGTAGTGTTTTGCATTTGAAATAAGACGATAAAAATGCTTTGTTGGGTCTCAAGAAGCTCTAAATATTATCCAGTGAGACCTTTTTCATCCTTCATACGCGGTGTTTTTATCATCTTCTCGGCAAATGCTTGTCAGCACCAATTATGACATGACTATTTAAATATTGATTAAGTTTCCGTGGCACACATCTGTACGATGGCGAGGAAACACTTTGCTGCTAGTTTGAACAGCGAGGGCTCGCTGCTTTTAACCTGCGTGCTAACCTGCTTCACTGCGTTTGTTCAGCAGCATGTCTAGCATGTCTCCAGTGTCTCATCAGTATGCCCCCGTCATACCCAAGCGCATTGGTTTCCTGCCATTGAAAATTAACATTTATGTCTGGCCACGGCGCTTCTTCTGTTTGTATGCAAGTCCGTGCAGAAAATAGAGTTGAGTATTTGATGAAAGCAGTCTTGCTGGAACCATCATAAAAGTCCTGCAGAAGCAGCTTGCATGTTTGGAGAGCGACTGGGGACGGGAGAGGGACACCATAAGTAAGATGACAACATGGTACTCTCCAATAAAGCTTTACTGTTTAATCCATACGAGTGACAAGGCTGCTTTACATCACCAGCAGGCTCACTCTCCTTTTTGATCATTTTAATGACCACTACTCAATTAGAGTGAATGTTGATGCAAGGGCTTCAGTGTTTTCTTAGTTGGAATAATACAGTACTAAAAATCCTCTATCTCCATCCTTTTTGGGGGTGAAATTTAGGGAAGAAAAAATTATTTTAGAGATGTCCATTAAAGTTTCCCACAAATAAAAAATGTTTCAACAAAGTCATACAATTACCTAACTGAAGTTATAATGTTGTGAGTTTTCTCCATAGGGTTTCTGGGCTCTCCCTTAGAGCTTGGGTGAGAAACAATGTCGACTCGGTCGTAGACTCGGAGCAGAACTGCAGATCCTCCACACTGAGAGGAGCCTGATGAGATAGCTCTGGCATCTGGTTAGGATGCCTCTCGGACGCCTCCCCGGTAGGAGGCCTCGGGGAAAACCCCGGACACGTTGGACAGACTATGTCTCTCAACTGGCCTGAGCACACCTCTGGTGGAGCCGGGAAGAGGGAAGTGTGAGCTTCCTTGCTTAGGCTGCTGCACCTGCAACCCCACCTCGGATAAGTGGTAAAAGATGGATGGATATTATGAATATGATTATTATTACTATGAGTAAAGTAACTATTACAATTACTATAAAGCTCTGTGTTTATGTTGTTGTCCATTAGGGTTCGGAAAGTGCTTGATTTTTCGTTTAGTAGGAATGATACTCCTGCGATTGACTGGCGACCAGTCCAGGGTGTACCCCGCCTACAGTCAGCAGGGATAGGCTCCAGCATACCCCCACTACCTCAATGAGGATAAGCGGCATAGAAAATGGATGGATGGAATATTACCACAAAGGTCTCCTGCAATCCTCTGTCTGAGTGCAGCAAATTTCTTAACCTTCCACTCTTGTGCATGTGGAAACAAAGTGGAAGAGAACGCTAATGCAAACACTGAGTCGACAGAGACTGGAGATCAGAGAAATCAAAATTAAATATGCAAGGACACCACTAAGGCGCTATAATGAGGAGAGAATGAGTGTTAGCTCAAGAACCAACTGCTGCTGTTCCTCATTACCTGTATGGACACTCATTCACATGCACTGTGAATGCATGAGTGTTATGCTTAGGCTATGGTTTCCTCTACAGTATATGTGTTTATTACAGTCATGCCGAAAAAATCCCACAAAAGTGTTTTAGTAGCGTTTGTTATGTGGAGCATTCCAAATCCAGCCCGTGAATAACATCAAACCATCGACTTCAGTTCAAAACTAAAATGACTAAAAACAGCAGATTACATTTCTCCTATAGAGGATCTCTGACTAGCCTTTCTGCAGTGTGTACTCAAAAAAGCAGCAAGCTAGTCTATCCTTTTGAGCAGTGATTCCCAACCACTGTGCAGCAACATTAGTGTGAAAAAATGTTATACATTGGATAATAAGTGAAATTATCCAATTCCATTCCATTCCATTTCATTGGTGGAAAAATGCATATGTTATAGACATAATGTAAGTACGTTCAATTCCAGCCACCCATAGTGACAGGAAGAACAATTATTTATCCATTCTTCTTCTATGACACTTAACCTCATTAGGGTCGCGGAGGTATGCTGGAGCCTCTCCCAGCTGACTTCAGGCGGTGTACACCGTGGACTGGTAGCCAGTCAATCACAGGGCAGACAAACAAACAACACTCACGTTCATACCTATGGACAATTTAGAGTCGCCAGTTAACCTAACATGCATGTTTTTGCAACCGGAGTACCCGACGAAAACCCACACACGCACGGGGAGACATGCAACCTACATACAGAGAGATTCGAACCCATGTTTTCCAGTTCTTCTGACTGTGTGGCAAACATGTTAACCACTCGACCACCGTGCAAGTCATTTTTTTCTCTTTTGATACAATTTGAGTAATGTAAAATATCTGTGTCTCTCTCATTTGGATCAAAATCGTTGCTAAAGTATATCAATGAAATGTATGTTGCCATTTTAGTATGTTGAGTAAGTATGTTGAGTATCAACACTTGTTTTCAGAAGTTTGCTGCTGTCATTAAAAATACTCACGCATCACCAGTTTGTGTATACCGAGCTGCATCTAATGATCACTGAGCCCATTTTATTGGGCTATCAGGCTGCTATAATGCACACTATGATTTCCCACAGCTCCAAGAGGTGAATTAAAAAGTGATGATTTGTTTGACCAATGCCTGAGACGCAGTTTACTTCTGAAGAAAAAGTGACTTTTTGGCACTACTGCATGTCAAATTAGTACTAAAATAATCCATCTGTCCACACTCTTATTGCAGTTTGATGTAAATAAAGTGATGTTGATTTACAATACCTCCATACCACTGACACAGTGGAATATTGACAAATCAGCAGCTCATTCATCGAAATGAAGGCTCAATCAAGATCAAGTGGAGCTGACTGTTTTCTGTAATGACTTGAGTCAAGAAAAGAGGAATTAATGTTGCAACAATGAGCAATATTATTAGAAGTGATGGATTGAGGAGGAGTTTGTGATAATTGACTGCAAGAATCTCTTGTCTTTTTCATAATTTGCTGTTCCTGGTGAGTGCAGCACGAAGGAGGGTTCAATAAACCTTGTGAACTTGCTGCCTCTTAAGAAGTCTCAAATGATGTGAGTTTATTAGTTTTTGCTCTCAAAGGGGCTCTTTTAAAAAGTCAAAGTAGGCTGCCGTGATTCACTGCAAGCAGCTTTTTTGCTTGAGTGTTTATTCGGGAAATCATATGAAAAGTCAAGCACTGTAAGGCCAAATTAGTAAGCATTACTTATGCCATGCATGGTAAGTGATATCTACGTTTTCACAAAATAGCTCTGCTTACATTAAGTCAAGATAATCCATTGCTAATGATGATTATCAAAGACAAGTAATTTAAACATTACTCTTGTATATTAAAAATCATTACTCAGTATTTCTCATTTTTATGAGTATTACCCATGTTTATTATTTGCTATTATTAAATGTAAAATATAATCATTTAGATATTACATTGGGAAAAAAATTGTCTGTTTATAACCTGTTCCTTACATAACACCGTGCGGCCCAATATAAGCATTAGTGAATAAAATGACTGAACTACAACAGACCACGGTTAAGAATATACACGACTAGCTATGATATAAGGCTAAATGGCCCCATTCACATTGTGGTGAGATATTTCAGCTAACCTTAGCGTTAACGAGTAGAAGAAACCAACTTACCATACGTTGAGAGACTGTTACATCAACCAGACTGATGCCACTTCATCGCATAAATTAACCATGTCAACATGAGTGGTTTGGCCTTGTTGGTCATCAAACCTCTTCTGATGTGTTTGGTTGGCAGGTGGCCACCATCTGAGGGGAATTACCGCCACATGCCGGCGGCCATCAAGCCCCTCCCAAAACAGGTAAAAACATGGAAATGTTAGGTGTCTCCGCTCCGAGCCATTAGTACGGCAAATACTCCTTCTAAGCAGTTTACAATGCACTTTTTTTTTTAAGTAAACGTCCCGCCTTTTGTGAAATAATGACAAGATTAGTAAAAATAGCTTGAGATAGTACGTCAAAGAAAATTTGGGCTTACAGTGTGTTTTGTTGTGTCCTCTTGGATACCTTTCCTCCATTGCAGTTGTTTGTTAGCGTGTCTCGTTCTGCCTGAAGCATCCCGTGCTGCATGGTTTCCCTGCTACTATTTTGAAGTGAATTGCTACAGACAAAGGCCAGGATGGTGCAGTGTTTTGGGGCAAAATCCAACTAAATACATGAAAATGAGTTGCTGTGGGACCAAAAAGAAACAGTACTGGAAGTGTTTTCATCAGATGTCCATGAACATGATGTCTTCTATAGCATAAGCAGTTTTAAACACCACCCGAGTGCAAAAAAAATCTATGGCAGCAGGCAAGAACGCCAGAAGTGATGTCTTAGTCGCTTCTCTACAGTGACAAGCAACACCTCTCACAGCTCAGCAACCGCCTCCCTGAGGGCCACAGTGATGAGATTTACCAGGGGATCCCTTTTAAGATATGAATGTGTCGCAACAAAAATCCAACTGTTTTTGTTTTACGTATATATAAACAAAATCAATGAAAAGCCATGTTCCACTATCTCAGAACACGTAATAATTAAGTAAGTCTTTCTTGTAGAGTCAGAGGCAGAACAAGGCTCTAATTCCGATCAGCACCAAAATTTGAGATCACACTCATTTAGGATCAAAACTTGGTCCATATCAAATATACACACCAAATTCCATTGAAATAGGTCTGGTAGTTGTTGGTTATGATGAGGCAGGAATCTACACACATTAAAGATACATGCACAGTATTTTGAGGTATGTGGTTGTTACACTGTAAAAGATCCAGATCATGATAAATGTTAAAACTATAAAAGATATACAAACCGTGAATGATAAAAGCTGCACACAAAATTTCAGTGAAAGCCAATCAGTAGCAAAATTCCCATGTCTTTCTGTCACACTGAAGATACATATAACGTCATTGTAAGCAACTCACTACTGGGGCATGTAGAAATGATGATATCCAGATAATAGTGAAAAATCCAATACATTTAGCAGTGGTCATACCAAAGCTACACATAAAACTTCAAATGACTTTGTTCCCAATGTTTGAGTTATGGATAAAATATAAGATCCAGATCATAAGCATCTACTGTATTTGTGTACAGTAGATGCAAAGTTCCGCTCTAATCCAGTCACAACCTTTCAGGTGTGGACATTGTGATAAGACCCCAATTCTGATTAAGCTACACACTAAATTTCAGTGACCTCTGAACTCAAATTTGGAGTTATGGATGAGCTATAAAACTGCAATCGTGAACAAAAGTTAATCTGCTCACCTTTGCTTTAAGGTACAGAGTTTTCTAGTAATCACAACTTTTGAAGCACGTTAAAAATCCAAGTAAAAGTCAAAAACATATGTAACAATGTTAGCTATTCTCAACATTTTAATTACTGATAAACAATAAAAACCAGACAATAAGCAAAAGTTAATATTTCTGTCTTTGCGGTACGTACACAATTTAATTGTACTCTAGTCTTGCTATTGTTATAAGCTCTAGATCCTCATCAAACATTTCATTCCATTTATCAGGGTCCAGGTTACTGGGGCAGCAGTCTCAGTAGGAAAGTCCAGACTTCCAGGTCTCCGGCGACCTCTTCCAGCTCCATCGGGAGGACACCAAGGCGTTTCCAGGCCAGCTGTGAGACACAGTCCCCCCAGCGTGTCCTAGGTCTTCCCGGGGGCCTTCTCCCGACTGGGCATGCCCGAAACACCTCACCAGGGAGGTGCCCTCGGGCATCCGGACTAGATGCCCGAGCCACCTCAACTGGCTCCTCTCGGTGTGAAGGAGCAGTGGCTCTACTCTGAGCTCTTCCTGGATGGCCGAGCTCCTCACCCTATCTCTTCGGGTGAGTCCAGCCACCCTACGAAGGAAACTCATTTCCGCCGCTTGTATCCGCGATCTTGTTCTTTCGGTCATGACCCATAACTCATGACCATAGATGAGGGTGGGAACGTAGATCGATCTGTAAACAGACAGCTCTGCCTTCTGGCTCAGGTCTTTCTTCACCACAACGGTCCGGTACAGCGACCGCATCACTGCTGACGCCGATCCGTCTGTTGACCTCACGCTCCAACCGTCCCTCACTCGTGAACAACACCCCGAGATACTTGAACTCCTCCACCTGGGGCAAGACCTCACTCCCAACCCGGAGGGTACAGTCCACCCGTTTTCGACTGATAACCATGGCCTCGGATTTGGAGGCGCTGAGTCTCATCCCAGAAGCTCCCAGCTGCAAAACCTCTCCAGTAAACACAGAAGGTCACAACCTGATGAGGCCATAAGGATGACGAGATCCTAAGGTCATTAAGCTGGATTCCCTCAATGCCTTCACTGTACCTAGAAATTCTGTCTGTGAAGGTTATGAACAGAATCGGTGACAAAGGGCAGCCTTGGCGGAGGCCAACATCAAAAGTTGATCCTTCTATCTTGAGGTTATACTGCAGCTACAGCAGGTGTTATTTCAGTAAAACACAAAATTTTAGCTATGGAGAAGACCCTGCTCATGAGCAAAAGATAATTTTTTCATTCTGACATATCAAACATACACACTACAGTATATAGCAGTGACATGCAGTGAGGTTTATAGCTGGTGTTTCATTAACTCCCTTAGAGTTTGATTTACAGGTTCGCTCCCTTCAGGTGCTGCAGAGTCAGCGAAATCAGCAAAAATAAACACTATAACACGCATTAAACAGGCTGTAAAAAGTCACGATGTATCACGACATGCTAAGAAAAAGAAATGCCGCATTCAAAGGTGAAGCTCAGCTTACCAGTGCTTTTGGTTTTTGCTCTGTATTTGATTGAGAAATGAACAAATTCAGTGATTTTTAGTTCAGAAAATTTTAAAACTAATTGGAATTATATAGAAAATACATTTATATTATGTTATCATCAACGCCTCTCCTGGGCACATATTACTGGTATATAGTTTCATAGGAATCCCTGTCACAACCTGGGACATAGGAAATAGTCAAAAATGAATCAGCCATATAATGTACAGTATTCTCAACATTTGAGTTTGTGATACACTATAAGATCTATATAATGAAGAAAAGTGAATACATTCAACTTTTGTTGTACACAAGATACACAGATACACAGTCAGTACTTTTGAGAATCCAGATCATTGTTAAAAGTTTATCAAAATTATCTGCAATTTGTATTGAAGCTTAACAACAAATATTATCAGCAATTGCAGAGTCTTGCTGAAATGCAGAAAACACAGAAACTCATCTGTCCTTACCTTAAAAAGTCTCAGTATGTTGGCCACCATGATGGAAACTGAGCTGGAAGACGCTCCTATGACTCCCACCACCCTCTCTGGTTTGGTGATGATGGGCGCCCCTCCGCCAAGACATTTGACATCCGTCCCGTCCTTCTCGATAAGTGCCTGCACAAAAGTGAGTGATTGCTCCAAGGCGTGGGTGTCCCGTGAGCAGGTGTCCAGGATTCGTGCCCCCAGCGTAATGTTTGGCAGCAGGTTGTTGTCATTATTGATGCGGTCTAGGGCGAAGAGCATGGCCTCCAGTCTGTGAATACCCTTTTCCTTCTTCAGTTCACCACATGGCTTGCCGTCATGGCCCCTGGCATGCACTGGGAAGAGTCCACCTAATGATATGTCACCATCAATGCGGATGGAGTTCAAATGCATGTGACCCGGTCCTTTGGGTTTGGCGGTTTGAACGGCCTTCAGGGAGCTGTCCAGGAGCAGCAACAGGAGAATAACACCGTGTCGCTGGCAGCTGCTCCGATCCGCTCTGGAAGGCGGGGGGTGAAACATAACGGCGATCCGTACGAGCAAACCCTCCCCAATTGCAAAATAGAAGCTAGGTACTCGCTGATGCTGGCCGGAGGGTTAATTGCTCTCCAAGCAGCTGGCACAGGAACGATTTCCTCTCATGTCGCCACTCTCTCAGACAGTTAATGTCTAATATGAGCTTGGCTCTTTCAAAGGATGTAATCTTCTACATCCTCACTCCATCATCTCAACCAAAGTCTGCTGTTTTTCTCACACCCTTACCTTTGGAGATCTGTCACCTGGGGCATCAGGAAGAAGAAAGGTGAAAGACAAGCTGTGTTTTTTTTGGGGGGGGGGGTTGCCTTCGATTCTTTTGTCCACTCTCCACCGCAATCACAAGGTTTAATCTTTACCGTCCCCCTCGGCGGGGATTTGGTATATGTAAGAGCCCTGGGGTCTGCTTAGGTCCACAAGCTTCTCTGTGAATGCCTGAAAGATGAAAAGAAGGAGAGCAGTGAGGTTGAGAGAAACAAGAGAGAAAAGTGGAAGGATTTGTGTTGGCGTGAGCTTTTCAATTCATCTTTTCTTTCTTTCTAGATGCAATGTAATCTGGTGATTAATATGTTTTGAATTTAGGCAGAGTTGTCATAAACTCTCAAGGTCGATGTCACAACCCACATGCCTCCTCCTCCACAGATATCAACACATTATGTAGAAAACCTTTTTCCAATATGTCAGCTTTGCTTGTGATGTCAAACGACTCAATGATGACATGACAGCAGAACGTGTCTAAATACATGTAAACACTTTTCTACCTCCAAAATATTCAAAGTTCTTTGACACTGACACCAGGAGGAACAAGGAGTTCATTATCTTGCTCAAGAAAACTTTGACATGGTCAAGATGGGACAACATTCAGGTTGGGAGACAGCCATTCTCCCACCAAGCCATGCCACCCCCGGTCCAGATATATCTGCATTCTTTGCATTTTGATAAAATACAGTTTAAAATCTCATTTGGAACATCTTTGTGCGGATGTGTCATGTTATCCCCTGCTTGCGTGGGTTTTGTCCAGATTTCCTCCCACATCCCAAAAATATTCGGTCATTTGTATTCTGCTGGACTTAACAGCCATCCTAGTGCCCAATAGCTTGTGCTCACACTGAACATTAGAGTCACGTTTGTTTATGATCTGCATTTCGATTTACTTTGATTCGTTCTACTGTGAAATGTGCCGGTTGACATTTAATAGAAGAGCAGGTGTGTCATGGGGTTTGACCTTTGGTTCATTTCGAGTTGTTGGATTTATTTATATTATGAATTGTCAGTACAATACAATTGACCTAGTGACCGACTACACCCTAATGGTGTGTTCACACTTGTCATGGTTGATTTGGTTAAAAGAAACTCTGGTGCCTTTGCACTGCTAGATGGTTTGTTAGGTCAAGAGCGAATGCGACCATCCAAACCCTAATGTGCACCGAACAAGTGGACTGCTGGACATAAGATGTGACCTGATATCAGTTTGAGGCAGTGCTTCTCAAATATTGGGGCGGCATCCCCCTGGGGGGACGCAGTGAACTGTTAAGGAGGGATGCGGGAAGCAGGGAGAACTTTAAATGTTAGTGCAGACCTGCCAATATGTCCAGATTTATCATACTCAGCATGCAATTTGACTCTTGAATACGCCTGTATGCTTCACAGCTCTGCATTTTCCTGCTTTCAGTTTCAAGTTCAGTGTGTAAAGTACAGATAAATATATAGATATTAGCAGTTTCTCAAGAGTATTTCTAATCAGGTGGACGTGAAAACATTTCTGTCCCTTAAGGGGGCCATGATAGAAAATGACTGGGAACCACTGGTTTGAGGGAAGAACTGCTGCCAATATCGGTATCGCCTAATATCGGTATTGCTAATGAAGTGCTGGACAATAAGAACACAGTATATCAGATATTGGTAAAAAGCCAATATCGAGCATCTTTACTGACAACCTCATATGGATTTGGCCATCTCTGAAACTGAAGCTGGAGCAATGGCAGAACAGCATAATAGCAATCTGGGAAAAAAGCTCATAGAGGATATACTGTATCAGAGATCGACTTCAAAGGAAAGCATTAGGTACATTAAATCTCTTAAAATTGTGTTCAAACACTTCTGTGATCTTTTTGCACCAGACTAGACTATTTTAATATTACCATTCTATGTCTGCAGACTGCTGGCTAAATCAATTACATTCATATAATAGCATTTATATATGAGTCTCCGAAAGATGTAGGTGTGTCAGCCTGGCGGGCTAAAGGAAGCAGTCGGAAGTAGTAATAGTGCTATTAACCAGTGAAAGGGGGACGTTTCAAATTCAAAGGTAATTGCTCGAGCAAATAGACTCAGCAAACTCAATAAGCAGATCCTTGATTCTGAACATAACACAATATCAGCATGACAGTATTGTCAGTATTGTCAACATGTTGTTCATCTGTTCCTTTAACGACATACAAGCACAGAAATAAAAAAGCTCTACTTGCACTGTTGGGTAAGTTACATCCAACTGCATGTGGGCGACACCTTAAAGACAACCATTTGCCCAAATATTCATATATATTTTCATCAGAGATAGGAGACTCAAGTCACATGACTTGACTCAAGTCAGACTCAAGTCGCAATTTCTAAGACTTGGGACTTGCTTGACAAATGTTCCAAAAAGACTCTACCTCACTTTGACTTGATGTTCTTGACTTGAGACTTACCTCGGACTTGAAAACTTGAAATAACTTGTTTTTGCTTTAACGCTTTGATGTATTTTTCAAATATCCAAAATATATCTGTATGACTGTATTTTAACAAGTCGACTTTCGGCAGCTTTATTTTACATATGCGCATCTGACAGAACACAACCTGGATAAGCCGGAAGGAAAAAAGACAGGGAAAGATTGTATATTTATGAGAAAAGAATGTCTTATTACGAGAGTACAAACGTAACTTTACAGGAATAAATGTCGTAACTTCATTTTATAGGCATTGCCTGAGGCCGCTATTAACTGGAGCGCCGTATATGGAGGGGCGGGGTACTAGAGAGTAGCGGTGAGATGATGCTAACCCAAGATAATCTAGTTGTGTCCAACTGCTCTATTTTGTAGTTCGGTTATCCACCCTATGCAGCTGACGGTTATGGGTGTAACTTCCGGGATAGAAACCGCAAGTTGTGTCAAGTCACAGCGTGACACAGCTGCAAACCGCTCCAGTAAACTCTGATGGTCACAGCCTGATGAGGTCATAAGGGCCACATCGTCTGCAAATACCAGAGACGAGCTCCTAAGGTCACCAAGCCAGACTCCCTCAAAGCCTTGACTGCACCTAGAAATTCTGTCTATGAAGGTTATGAACAGAATCGGTGACAAAGGGCAGCCTTGGCGGAGGCCAAAGTTCACCGGAAACAAGCTCGACTTACTGCTGGCAATGCAAACCAGGCTCCTGCATCGATTGTACAAGGACCGGATGGCACGTAGAAGCGGGCCATCAATCCCGTACTCCCGGAGCACCCTCCACAGGACACCAAGAGGGACACGAATGCCTTTTCCAAGTCTACAAAGCACATGTAGACCGGTTGGGCAAACTCCCACATACCCTCCAGTACCCTTGCAAGGGTTTAGAGCTGGTCCAGTGTTCCGCAACCGGGACGAAAACCACATTACAATTCCTGTAACCGAGGTTCGACTAACGGTCGTACCCTTCTCTACAGCACCCTGGAGTAGACTTTCCCAGGGAGGCCCAGGAGTGTGATCGCTCTATAGTTGGAACACAACCTCCGGTCACCCCTTTTTAAAATTTGGACCACCACCTCGGTCTGCCAGTCTAATGGTACTGTCCCGGACTTCCATGCAATGTTGAAGAGAAGTGTCCTCCAACATCCAGAGCCTTGAGAAATTCTGGGCGAAACTCGTCCACCCCCGTAGCCTTGCCATTGGGGAGTGTTTTAACTACCCCAAAAACCTCAGCCACGATGATAGAACTGTCCACGTACCTGTCCTCAGACTCTGCTTCCTCTACGGAAGGTAAATCAGTGTGATTGAGAAGGGCCTCAAAGTATTCCTTCCACAGACCAACTATATCCACAGTCGAGGTCAGCAAGCCCCCGTACGCACTGTAAACAGTGTAAACTGGGGACAGCCTTCCTTTTCTGAGGTGTCAGTTGTGTTGTTAATAACACATCTCCTACTTATTATCAGGAAAGATATTCAAGATCACCCCCCCATATTTAGATCGGATGTGTTTTCTTAGTGTTCCTCTAATTATATATATATATATATATATATATATATACACATACAGCACATATACAGGGTATATACATATATGTACATATATACATATACATAAGTGTATATCAGCACCCAACTCATGGCTGAAGCTGTAATTGTCTCTGAAGGAACAACCTTCCTACGTCAAAAGATAACGGGTTAAATCACTGGCTCAGCAAACAGCCGAGATTCATTGAGAGCACATGTGAAGTGACAAGGTCCTGCCAACACAGCCAACTGTCTCTCACCAACAGTGAAGAGAAGTTATTTTTCACAGGTGATTCACTCCAGGTGCCATTTAACTGCCGCCGAGCCAGTAAAGACCACAAACACTGAGCTTTGTGGATGTGGGGTTTAGTGTCCCCACACTGGTCCAGTACTTACAACTAGCACCAGACTGGGAATACTCCCACACAGCAAATCACCACATAGTGCACAGCTTTTTCAAATGAGGACGGATAACAACAATGCCGTTAACTGCATCTCGGAGCCTGAAAATGTCTACAGAATTGGCTCTCAATATGCAAATTTTTCTGAATCATAATGCAATCAGGCCGCACGGTGGCTGAGTGGTTAGCACATTGGCCACACAGTCAGGAGATCTGGAAGACCTGGTTTCAAATCTCCGTTGGGCATCTCTGTGTGGAGTTTGCATGTTCTCCCCGTGCGTGTGTGGGTTTTCTCCGGGTACTCCCACATTTCAAAAACATGCATGTTAGGTTAATTGGCGACCCTAAATTGTCCACAGGTATGAATGTGGGTGTGAATGTTTGTTTGTCTATATGTGCCCTGCGATTGACTGGTGACCAGTCCAGGGTGTACCCCGCCTCTCGCCCAAAGTCTGCTGGGATAGGCTCCAGCATCCCCGTGACCCTAATGAGGATAAGCGGTATAGAAAATGAATGAATGAACTTTAGGCACCTTCGTCTAACATTTGAGCAACATTGAAAAACATGGCCACCGTTGAGCGACCATGTTTCACTAAATCTTTGCAGCGGCACTTAGCAACTAACTATCCGTAAGTCATTGTCCGTTTGTTGATATTCAACAAATCAATATTCCATGTATGCTAGACCATATAAGGTGCGCCATGAACGTCACGCCAGGCAATGTGGTAAACGACTATTTATTGCCAAGATTGGCCTTTAACGAAAGAATACGTATTTTGACCATTTCAAACCAGTAAGAATTCATCAGGTTTGCTCCTGAGTTTTCATTTTAAACACATTAGGTTTTCTAGCAGTGTCAGTCTACAACATGAGTCAGGGCGTGTAGCATATGGTGAATACAGTGCACATCTGGAAATAGGATACGCAATGATGATGATGATATGGAATATGCTAATGCAGTACTTTCCATCCAGCAAGAACATGGCTGCATGTCGCTGTAAACACTACACTCTGAAAGGTGCTTGATTAAAATGGCTGCTTTTTTTTTTTTTTTGACAGATGGGTGGTCGTTATTGGAGTGATTCATTCTGTGTATGTACCAGAACCCACCTCCAGGAAATTTAAATATATACTGGTTAAGGGGGAAACGGGAAACGCAAACGGATTAACATCATGGAGCAGGAGTGTTCAAAAAGCTGAGATGACACAACCAAGTACAACTGGCAGAGTTTAGTGTGCAGATGACATTCAACATAATTCCTTTTAATACAGAACTGGGAGAAAATGCATGCTGGGCCACTAGTTGGTGATGCAACTTTGTTAAGGAACACTGCAATCATGTTCTTGTCCTTCCAGGCTTTATTCAAATGTTCTTTTCAATACTCTTTGTTTTTACTTATGTGCCTTAAACTTTTTTTTCTTTCAAAAACTGTACAATTTTTTTCAACCCGATTTCTCTTGAAATATATGCATAAAAAGTCAAACAAACAGTGTTTTGCATTTTATTTGGCTTTTTTATGGTGCCAACACAGAAATGTCCCAGTGATGCATGACACTAAGTATAGAAGTAGCAGTGGAATACACTGTGACAGGAAAATCTCTGGCTGCTCACTACAATATAAACAATACAATCAATAAATAATTATTAAATGCAGACGCAAATAAATCTTATGAAAGTACACACTATTTACTTATTAATCCCAGCAGTACATATGAATGCCATCAGGTGACATTATCGCTCTGCAAACCCTTTCCTGCTCCTCTCAGTCAGGCTATTGACATTATTTCATTTTTATTTAGTTTTATAAATTTATTATTTTGCTTGTCTTTACTCTTGGGTGTCAACCAGCATCATTGAATGAATTGTGTTAATACTTTTTACTTTTGCAAGAAGTAATGTATCTCTGAGCTGTGCTGAAGTGTTTATATTGATTGCATTATTCATTCATTTATTTTCTGTACCGCTTATCCTCATTAGGGTCACGGGGATGCTGGAGCCTATCCCAGCTGACTTTGGGAAGGAGGCGGGGTACACCCTGGACCGGTCGCCAGTCAATCGCAGGGCACATATAGACAAACAACCATTCACACTCACATTTACACTCTAATGGACAATTTAGAGTCGCCAATTAACCTAACATGCATGTTTTTGAAATGTGGGAGGAAACCGGAGTACCCGGAGAAAACCCACGCACGCACGGGGAGAACATGCAAACTCCACACAGAGATGCCCAACGGAGATTTGAACCCAGGTCTTCCAGACCTCCTGACTGTGTGGCCAATGTGCTAACCACTCAGCCACCGTGCGGCCTGATTGCATTATGATTCAGAAAAATTTAACTCCTAGCCAGGAGTCGAACATCGAATCTTCTGATCCGTAGTCAGACGCGTTGTCCATTGCGCCACTAGCCCTGGTGCCTAAAGTTGTGTACTTAATGTGGTGGCGAGCTGTGTACGAAATTCATGTAAATCCGATTTACGGGGGTAAATTTGGGGTTTTGATACAAGCGCCAGCAAGTGCCGTTGACTCGAGTCAGACTCAAGTCACAATATTTATGATTTGGGATTCAACAAAACATTGGAGTGGACTCGTACTTGAGTCTGGTGACCTGGAAATACTTTTCAGTTGTTATTTAATTTTCAGTAAGACAGCACATTTCTCCCAGAATCTGCTGCATGGAATGCCTCTATTAACACCCAATCCAGTGTGGATTTCTGGGAGTGGCAGGAACTAGTGATGGTTACGGTTTAATTTGGGTAGCATGTGTCATCATGTGGAATTGAATTTGTCTTCACAAATGACAAGGTCATGCTATTTTATTTGATAAACACTTGTCAGTGCTTATGACATGTAAGGGCTCAAAAATGTCAAGCCTATGACTTCACTCGACCGGTTTTGTCTCGAATTGAGACTTGACATTGACTTGCAAGTCTCACCTGAGACTCGACTTGAGACTTGGGATTAAAGACTTGAGACTTGCAAAACACTGACTTTCTCCCACCTCTGTGAATTTCTCAGAAAAGTAACAGCAAAGGAAACACATTAGGGGTTCTCGTTTCCACTCTTTCGTGTGCAGTAGTTCAGTAGAAAAGTTATCTTACACAAGCAGGCATGTGGATAAATTAGGAGCCCTTACAAGCTTTATCATGGAAGTAAACCCTGACAATTATTTCAAATATATCTACAGTATACTAACTTTGAACCATTTTCATTTTGTGTGCACAAGACACAGAGTGTGCTGCTATATTTTACCACATCCCACGCGCTTGACGCAGGGGCTCCTTTTGAGCGCGTTTTGATATTTAGGAGGTCTGGAGACCGTTTGTGTTCTTGCAGAAGATAAATGAGGCAGGGGAGGATGAGACAGACGCAAAGGATGGGGGAGGAAGTGAACATGCAGAGCGTTCAAGGTTACTAAGAAATCGGACAAAAAGTAAAATATACAAGTATAAGTATTATTAGTTGGAAAGTGGATGTGTTTGCATCATTGTATTCAGGAGGTTTCTGATTTCAGTCACTTTCCACTCGGTTCCTGTTAACGATACTTGAGGTACGTTACCTCAAGTGACTAAAGTGTCAATATATTTCTTTGAAAGTCTAGTATCAGGGGTATTGATATTTCAGCATTGATGCGCACATCACTAGTCATTAGACTGGTGGTCTCAGACAAGTTAAAATATTCCTTGTTCATTTGAAAATGATGATATTTTTTCATTATGTTATTGGAACTACAGTAGGCTTGCATTGTGGATTATGTTAGAGTGGCTGAAACGTGCCATTCGGTCCTTGTACAATATTGAAGCAGGAGCCTGGTTAGCATTGCCAGCAGTAAGTCGAGTTTGTTTGCTGGGAACGTTGGCCTCCACCAAGGCTGCCCTTGTCACCAATTCTGTTCATAATCTTTATGGACAGAATTTCTAGGCGCAGTCAAGGCGTTGAGGGAGTCCAGCTTGGTGGCCTTAGGATCTCGTCTCTGCTATTTGTAGACGATGTGGTCCTTATTGGCCTCCTTAGGCTGTGACCTTCAGTGTTTACTGAAGAAGTTTGCAGCTGAGTGTGAAGCTTCTGGGATGAGATTCAGCACCTCCAAATCCGAGGCCATGGTTCTCAGTCGGAAACGGGTGGACTGTA
>QODF01000076.1:2189917-2201126 GCA_024372805.1 Oostethus manadensis | reverse complement strand
CTTGGAGAACTTTGAACATAGTAACAAATCTGGGAATTTTTTGGCTAATCAATTAAAAACAAATAAAGAGAAAACAACTATCTACGACGTTAAAGATTCAGCAGGAAATATCAGCCATGACCCTGATAAAATAAACACGATTTTCAGGGATTTTTATAAAGCATTTTTTACACCACAATTAGACCCATCAGATGATGATATAGATCCGTTTCTTAGTAATTTAAATCTACCGATATTACAACAGAACCAGAAAACATCTCTAGACTCACCTCTATCTGTTGGCGAACTCCAGGAAGCTCTCCAACTCATGCCTAATAATAAAGCCCCAGGCCCAGATGGTTTTCCTGCTGAATTCTACAAAGAATTATGGACTACACTGGCGCCAACTTTCTACAAAATGTTATTAAAAATAAAGGAGAAAAATAAAATGCCTCCAACTATGAACTTAGCTAATATTACTCTCTTATTAAAACCAGGAAAAGACTCCACACTCCCATCTAGCTATCGCCCAATTTCCTTAATTAATGTAGACTTTAAAATAATCAGTAAAGCTTTGACCAGAAGGTTAGAGAAAGTAACTCCTTTCATAATCCATCCAGACCAAACAGGTTTTATTAAAGGTAGACACTCCTCAACTAACACACGCAGATTAATTAACCTCATAGATTATTCTTACATACAGAATTTGGAAACTATTATCCTTTCCCTAGATGAAGAAAAAGCATTTGACGGGGTAAACTGGAATTTCCTATTTAGGACATTAAATAAATTTGGGTTTAGACCTGGTTTTATTGATTGGATCAGAATATTTTATACCAACCCACATGCATGTGTGAGGACCAATGATCAAACTTCTTCAAGTTTTAGCCTTCACAGAGGCACAAGGCAGGGCTGTCCGCTGTCCCCTTCACTGTTTTCCATATTCCATATTTCCATCCAGGTAGGGGCTGCCTCTACCCGGATGTGGGCGTGGAGGCGTATCTGACCCTCGGGGGCATATGGTTTGGCCTGGACTTCCTGCTGCAGGGGTGGATGGGTGTGCATACCGGTGCCAGATTGGTGCCTGGTAGGTCCTGGGTTGAGGGAGTGTGCATGGGGTTGGGCGAGTGTGGGTTTGTGTGCGCGAGCGCTGGTGTGTGTATGTCGGTGTGTGTTGCTGTGCACGTTGGGTGCAGGGGATTAAATGGAGCAGGCGAGCGGGCATGTTGTGCAGTTAAGGGAGGGCTGTGGTGTGAAGGAGGGTTGCACTGGGGGCAGTGGTGGGGGGTGAGGTGTGTGACTGTGCCTGGAAGGTTGCTGCCTCTCCGGGTGGTGGGGTGTGTTTCTCGGGTTCCTCTCTGATACAGGGAGGGGATGGCCGTGGTGATGGTTGGGGGTGCGGGCCGCCGGGATCTCCTTCATCGGCGTGCCTATTGGGGGGGCTCTATAGTGGGTTTTGAGGGTGGCATCTGGAAGAGGCAGCTTCCGGGCTGCGGTCGCTGGGCGTCCAGGGCCTACGGAGGACCTCGCCTCGTGCCGGTCCCTGCCCCACGGTGGGTCCCGGGGAACAGGTGTGCCTATTGCCTATTGGCTCATCTTCTGGGGGGGGAAATTTTTTCCTCCCAGTCCTCCTATCCCTCAGGCCTTCACTCTCCTACTCCCTGCAAACAAGCACATAGGATCTTAGGTAGTGCGCATGCTCCATGGGGGGGGGCACAAACATAACTTCCTTCTGTGGTGTCCTGGGGGACGCAAACTCCCCAGTTTTAACTACACTTACTCACTAAACATAGACTCACAGACACCTCACACTCATTTTTGAGGTGACGGGACCTGTGGCACCTGTCGAAGTACTTTTAACTGCCTACACACACACATCTCACACCTCTTAACACTCTTACTTGGGTGGGGGCGCGGGGATTAGGGGGTCCTTTTACATCCCTGTTTCTTGGACACCACCTGGGATGAGGGGGGCTCGGAGGGAGTGGGTCGGTTTGGCTCCGGGGCTCAGCCGGCTGCAATGCTGGGGGGAGGGCTGTCGTGTGTGTGTGTGTGTGTGAATGCGCGTGTGTGTGCGTGTGTGCGCCTGGGCATAGGGCTGGGACTGATGGGGTGAGGGGCTGCTGTAGGATTCCGGCAGCCGCGGTATGGTGGTAATTGCACCGTGTCTCAAGGGAGCTTGCGGTGGTGCTATTCGCTGCATTGGGGGGGTGGCACACCAGGTGCATATGTGAAAATATAGGTTTGTGGGTGTATGGGATGTGTTTATGCGTGTGGATATGTGTGAGTGGGGGAACAGGGTTTGGTGTGCGGTGTGTGTGTACAGGGGGTGGAGTGTGTGAGCACTGGTGGCGGGGTGAACGGGGTTCTGTTAGGGGGGTGGAAAACGCATGGGCCCTCTGCGGGCACCTGCCGCTGGCATAGGGGTGGGAAATGGCCCGCTGCTGTTGTGTCTGGGGAGGCTTGGAGCTCCCGGGGTGTTGATTGTGACCCCTGCTTTGGGGAGCAGGTGGCTTCTGGGCCCGGGGGCGAGTGCCCTGCTTGGCAGTAGCTGGCCAGACCCTGGCAGGTGTTCCGGTGGTTGGCGTCCATGTCCCCCTGTGGCCTAGCTCGGCTGCCGCTGGGCGTCCGGCCAGGTCTCTTTTGCACTCTCTCCGGAGTGGACTCGCAGGCGCGTCTTGGGGGGGGGCGGGGTTAGGCCATCCCCTCTGTGGGCTGCTTGCTGGGATGCTGGGCTACGCCGTCTTCCTAATTGGACACTCGCTTTTGGAGGGAGTGTGGTTTAAGATGCATGGCTCACCACGGACATCTCCTCATTCTTTGTTTCACTCTGATGCAGTCATTCTGTCACTGCAGAGTAATGTAGATTTAATGTAGATTTGTTGCAGGTGTCATCTGGATGGTCATTGTTCATGAGGTTCCTTTTTTCTCTTTTTTTTTTAATGTTTATTATTATTAGTACGTATGTGTGTATGTATGTATGTGTATATATATGCACACTGTGTGTATGTATATATATGTGTGTGTGTGTGTGTGTGTATATATATGTATATATATATATATATATGTTTGTTTGTTTTTTCCTGTATTTTTACTCATTTTGCTCTGTGACTGTTCTGGTTGTTGCTGATAATGTGGTTATCATGGTTGTTATTGTTTATAATATGGTTGAAATATGTTTGTGAGGTTCTACTGCACCCTTTCCTATATCCCCTCACACCACCCCCATCCCTTTTATCGGGTCAGGTCCGGCATCAAAATGTGGCTTAACAAAATTTATAATAAACGCAGTCATATGTCAAGGGAGACTCATCTAGATTATGAATTTTCCCTTGGCAAAGCAATTTTGCTCAGCACTTAAAGGCAGCTTGACTTCAATTCCGCTGTTATGATGCTGGACAAGACACACACAAAAATTAAAAAATTATATGTGAAATGACTATGTGAAAATGACTAAAAATGCTACTACGCTAATATTAGCATGCTATCATCTTTGGTCACTTGGCTATCACCTAGCATAGTTGTAGAAATGTGTCTTCCAATGATAACGTCTAAAAATGCTACTATGCTAATGCTATAGTGGTGTGATTAATTCAAAGTCTGTGTGGAAACCTTAGAAACACTTCCTGTATTCATTCTTCTTCACTCACGTGTTGAATCTAAACAAGCAGTGCTGCCCTCTGCTGCATGCACTCTCAATTACAGTCCACACACACGCACACACAGTCTCTTTAAAGACAAGATATCTCTGGAAGAAGACCTCGGACGTATCTTCAAAGAAAACAACGTCACCGTATGGCGTAGACCAAAACAGCTGCAAAGCAATCAATTTCCCAACAGTTTGAGCATTTCTTCTTGGGCACGATCCGAGTCGGTTGAGAAATGTAAAAAATATGAACCTTTGAAAATCTCGCCGTTGATTTGCAATGGGAAAAAATTCTCAGAAAACAGAGAATCAGAAAAATGTGCATTTTACAGAAACATTTTAGGTAGCACCTCTTTCCCAGCTGAGCTAAACATTTTGATGTATGTTTGCATGAAATCGGTTTAAAAATATGTGGGAAGATAGTAAACAAGTAGAGGAAATACGAATCGGCTCCTTGCGAGAGTAGCCGTCTCTTTTTGTTCTTTTCAAAGAGCCGATTCGTTCCTGATGGGTTCATCATTACGTGCACCCACAGACACCTGCTGCAGTGTTTATCCTGTAAAGGTTTTTATCTGTCAAAACGGCTAAAAACGCTACTATGATCATATTAGCAAGCTGGCATCTTCTGTCACTTATCTATCACCTAGTATAATAGTATCTGAAAGAATAAAAATAAAAAAACGCCTTCACCGTATGGCTCAGGCCATAACCACTGCAAAGCATTAAATTGGCTAACAATTTAAACACTTTGTCTTGACCGCAATCCTCTTGACGTTCGCGATTGACTCATCATTACACCTCCAGCATTCACACAATAAATACAAAATAAAAAAGACCAGCAAAGCTTTTAACAACTTTAACTGTTTACGACAAATGCAACTTACAAGAACAAACAGCTACAACACAAATCCATGCAACAAGCGTCACACAAGACAGCCATTGAGTTTCGCCATGTGAGGGCAGAGATAACTTGGGCTTTCCTAACCACAAAAATGAAGACTATAAGAAGCAAATATCGCCTGGCAGTGGATAACAGACGCAGGAGCTGATCCGGGAGACTCGTTCTTTATACTCCCCCACCACTACCACAATGTCTTCTGGCATCAAAACAAATGATTTGGAGTTGGACAGCTCTGCTCCCTCGCCCAGTACTTCCATCTCGTCCAACGTGGAGCCGTGTGATTTTGTGTCAGACACCGAGCAGGTGAGCAGTACACCCGCTGTCAAGCAAAGGCGAGAGCTTCGCGAGGTGTGTGCGTAGAGGAATGAGGTGGATCCGGGGAAATCCCCAAATCACCACTTTGACCAGAGCTTTTAGAAACCTTCGTTTTAATGAGAAAAAACCCCGACAATGACAGGGAAAAACGCAGAAAAAAATCTCCGGTTTGCAAGAACTATGGCTGCGTGTCCGTACTGCCCGCAGGCCGTAGTTTGGGGACCCCTGCCATAGCCCTTGCAGTCTAACCTACCTCAGTGTTGTCAGCCTCACTCCGAGCAGAAGCTGTAGTAATTCTACATTTTTCAGCTCAAAATATGATTTTTGCGTATGACTTCTATCAAAATATGTGATACTAGCATTTGTTTACTCCGATGACCCTCCCAGACGTCACTTGCATAATGAGGCTGAACTGCTAAAGCTAGTCTGTCATGGGGGACACCATGGACATTCATTCATTCATTCATTTTATTTGCCGCTTATCCTCATTAGGATCGCGGGTATGCTGGAGCCTATCCCAGCTGACTTTGGGCAAGAGGCGGGGTACATCCTGGACTGCTCGCCAGTCAATCGCAGGGCACATACAGACAAACAAACATTCAACTCACATTCATACCGATGGACAATTTAGAGTCCCCAATTCACCTAACATGCATGTTTTTGGAATGTGGGAGGAAACCGGAGTACCCGGACAAAACCCACGCACGCACTGGGAGAACATGCAAACTTCACACAGAGATGCCCAACCGAGATTTGAACCCTGAACCTCCTGACTGTGAGGCCAATGTGCTACCCACTCATTAACCGTGCGCCCTACACCAGGAACAATAAACTATAAATTTACAGCTCGCATTCATAAAGAATAAGTACAATTCATAATTACAAACAATATATAACATGTTTAAGCAAATTTGATGGATGAATGTCAGAGACCATTTAACAATACAAGATGCACACCATATCGTACACAAACTGGAGAATGCACAGTAAATGAGGAAAAATTGTTGTGATGTTAACCAAAAAAACACACAAACCGTGGTGGACGCTTACTGAGGTTCCACTGTACTAATCACAACTCCGAGATTCGGCATGCTAAGCATCATGGGAATTGTCGTTCTTTTGACTTATCTACTGCATTCTACGAAGTATTCTACAAGTGCTGTTACTACACATCAACAGAAATGACTAGTAGTAGCAGCTACAACCACTGTCATTATTTTAACCTTCTTTTTTTTTTTTCAATTTGTAAAAAAAAAAAAGGAAAAGTTGAATAAAATCATTTACCCTAATTACTGTATTTAACCAAGCAAGTTCTTATTTAATTATTTTGGTGCAGCTATGGATGCAGGTGTTTTTTTAATTTCTGTATTTTCTCTATATTCTCAGTAAATAATGTACCATATGAATCCTAATTCCATATAATCCTAACAAACAAAATTGTCTGTGAAGATATACAATTTGATGCCAATCCAAATTGCCAGTGTAAGTGCCTTGGCGGAGGTCTGCACTTTGCTCTAGTTTTCTAATCTAATTCTAGTGTATACAGTAGTGGCTGTAGTTTCATTGATCTGCTCACATATTAATTTGGACCACTGTTGACATTTACTACTGTAGATGCCGACTGTTAGTTTAGGTGTGTGCCGTTTTTACGACACAGTTTAGGGGCTTGGCTTCTTTCAAAATGATCTAATAAGATAATTTCAGGTGTTGCAGTTGTTTGTCTTCTGCTGCACAGTGCAGCCACACGCATCTGAAACAGCTAGCAAAGAAAGAAGAGGGTGGGGGGTTTACAAAAAATCAATTTAATTGAACACTGTGTGGCCACTGCTGTAGTGAGCGTCCATTGTTAAAAAGGGAAAACGTGCATCGTCATCCTTCGCTGCACTTAGTGCCAAACCTCCATGATGCAAAGTTCCAGGGGAGGAGGAAAGTCACAAGGAGACATGGTTGTCATGGAGATGGAGGCATCTTGGTATTATGTAGGGTTTTGATGTCGCTCATTAGGCTGCTAATGATT
The DNA here is from genome assembly GCA_024372805.1 of Oostethus manadensis. Classification (NCBI taxonomy): domain Eukaryota; kingdom Metazoa; phylum Chordata; class Actinopteri; order Syngnathiformes; family Syngnathidae; genus Oostethus; species Oostethus manadensis. The sequence continues at coordinate 2,194,268 of QODF01000076.1, read as the reverse complement.
TGTGGATGGATTTTAGATGTTTACGTGGACATCCAAGCTCCCTTCATTTTTCTCCTAATGCTGTCATTTGCATCTTGCTAATGGATGCCAGCACGCCTCATCTTCTCTCTCACCGTAATCAATGGAAATGTAGTTTTTCCCCAAATCTTTTGATCACACCACACAGAGTCACATTCCTCAAGGGTGATACGCTACCGATTACTAGCTTTGTTCTTTGCTCTACAGAAAATGTGTTTTCTGGTTTCATGCTGCAGGAAAACCCACAAGAGCAGATCTGAAACATCATGACAAAACCACCCATAATGCAACAAAATAAAAAATGCTTTTAACTGTGTGTGCAAAAGAACATGGACATCTCAGCAAATTAAAAAGCCAGAAAAAATAATTATATTATGCAGCAATGATTTACCACACATAAAAAAAACTATGTCAAAGAAATGACAAAGCTTGAGCTGAACAAAAACATATAACAATATTTTATATTTTCTGGCTTCTCTGCCTCTTTGTGTGTGGCTGTGTGCAACTTAATGATGATGTCTGGAGTTTCCGAATATTAAAATGTCAAAATGGTTACGGACTCTGCCATTTGGACGTGTCAAACCTGCCAAGTGCAGTTTTAAAGCAGCGCTATTTTGTAATTTACCTTCAGAATCATGCTAATACTACCTCAGCTCCTGATAATGTGGATAATAAGGTGACCACAGATCAAGGAAACTTGAATGTTCACCTAACCCTTGAGCGTAGTGGTAATGCAGTAGTATCTATTAGCATCAAGTAGCCTTTTACTACTCCTGAGTTGTGCACAACCTGAAGTGATCCGATGTGTATGATTAGTAAATGATGTTATAACACAGACTATTCCTGAACACTCAGAGTATAGTAACCTATCAGTCAAACCTCCGGGATATTGATCTGGTCAGTTAAGTAGTAGAGGGGGTTGTTAATCAGTTTCAGCTGCTTTGTTGTTAATGAAATCAACAACAGGTGCATCCTAAGGGGCAACAATGAGACAGACCCCAAAACAGGAATGGTTTTTCAGGTTGGCCACTGACTCCTCATCTCTTTTGGCTAATTTTTTCATTGACTGACTCTATTGACTTTCTACTGCTGTTGATGGCATGGTGCAATACCTGGACGCTACGGAGGTTGCACAAGTAGTCCAACTCCTCCAGGATGGCACATCAATATGTACCGTTGCAAGAAGGTTTGCTGTGTCTCCCAGCACTGTTTCAAGAGCATGGAGGAGATTCCAGGAGACAGGTAGTTATTCCAGGTGAGCTGGACAGGGTCGTAGAAGGTCCTTAAACCCTCAGCAGGATCGGTATCTGCTGCTTTGTGCAAAGAGGGACAGGATGAGCACTGCCAGAACCCTACAAAATGACCTCCAGCAGACCACTGGTGTGAATGTTTCTGACCAAACAATCAGAAACAGGCTCCATGAGGGTGGCCTGAGGACTCAATGTCCTGTGCTGGGCACTGTGCTCACTGCCCAACAAGAGCTCACTGCCCAGAGCTCGATTGGCATTTGCCATAGACCAGAATTGGCAACTATGCTACTAACGCCCTGTGCTCTTCACCGATTAGAGCAAGTTTAACCTGAGCACATGCGGCAGATGTGAAAGGGTCTGGAGATGCCGTGGAGAACATTATGCTGCCTGCAACATCATTCAGCATGACCGGTTTGGTGGTAGGTCAGTAATGGTCTGGGAAGGCATATCCCTGGAAGGACGCACAGACCTTTACAGGTTAGATAATGGCACCCTGAATGCTATTAGATATCGGGATGAAATCCTTGGACCATCCATTGTCAGAACCTGCGCTGGTGCAGTGGGACCTGGGTTCCTCCTGGTCCACAACAATGCCCGACCTCATGTGGCTAGAGTATGCAGGCAGTTCCTGGAGGATGAAGGAATTGATACCATTGACTGGCCTCCACCATCACCTGACCTAAACCCAATAGAACACCTCTGGGACATTATGTTTAGGTCCATCCGGTGCCTCCAGGTTGCTCCTCAGACTGTCCAGGAGCTCAGTGATGCCCTGGCCAGATCTAGGAGAAGATCCCCCAAAACACGATCCATGGTCTCATTAGGAGCACGCCCCGACATTGTCAGGCATGCGTACAAGATCGTGGGGGCCACTCAAACTGCTGAGAATCATTTTGAGTTGCTACAATGACCTTCTGGCAAAATGGACCAGTCTGCTGCATCATTTTTTCACTTTCATTTTCGGGGTGTCTTTGATTTCCCCCCTCTATAAGGTGTTCATTTTCATTTCTATCAAATGATGTGGCATCATTTTGTAACTAATACATCACCTACTTATTATCAGGAAAAATATTCAGTTAGTTTTATCGTCTGTGGTTGGAATAAATTCGCTGTTCTCCTGATGTTTTGTCCTCCTAACTACTGACACATTGCTCAAATCTTAGGAATAATCACAGTAAACAAACTCTGTCTCGTACCTCCTCTGTTTGTTTACTTGAGCGGTGTCCACTGACATCTCTTGGGAAACTCCCCTTTTCTGCGACTCCAGTTGGTCATGCTACCACCATGTATAATAAGTGTAATTTTTACAAATTAATTTTATTGTGAAACATAACTACAAACAATGTACAACATGCAGTATTTAAACATCGGTGTCTAAGTGTCACTAATGTCACTCGACTGTTTGATGAGACAAGCACAAGACTTGAACGCCAGAACAACGGTCTCTCATTGCAAGTCTGAATTACCTTACAACATGCACAATAATAATACCATCATAAACATAACACCTCGTCCTACTGTTGCTAAGCTAAAACCCCCGATGTCACTTCCTGTCATCCACACATACGGAACACATTTGGTGCGACACACACACGCGCGCACACGCACACACACACAAAGGCACAAGTTTTATTCAATGTCTTAAAAGGCTTGTTTTCTCTGATTATATCTACTATATTGGATAATACGAGTGTAAAGGTGGCTATATGGGTGTGATTGGAAGTCTACAGGGCTGTTATGTCATAAATCACATTCAGGTTTTCTATGCTCTAACTACAAAAACATTCAACGTATAATGAAGGAATTGTACTCAATTCACTCATCACTGTTAACCAATTAACCGCCATATACAAAGGACTACTGTGTGCATAACACACTGGTTTAAAAGTAAATGATATGTGTCAGTCAAGAAAAAAAATAAAAAGCTGCTGCTTTAAGCAGATTGACTCCACAACATTTATGATAACATTCAACAAGATTTAAACAGCCACTAGACCTTTGCCTTCACCTCTGATGGTCGCTCCTGTAAATTTTGGATTGTGCATTGCAGTGACATACGCCCTCTGGCTGCAAATAGGAGCCAATCCTCCTTTGGACTTCAGGTGTTCCCGTTCTGTCCTATTCAGTGACTTCCACCTTTTTTTAAATGAAAGTTGTTCATCATCACATTGTCAGCAACAGGTTGACGCCACTTAGTGTCCCCCAAGGAAGCTGTCTGGTCCAATCCTCATAGCTGGCATATTACTTTTACAAAGGTAGCAACCTGCACCAGGATCACATGACGGGCCCTCAGGTCCCTCCCACCCCCCATTCCAAAGAGACGCTTGGATAACACTTTATTGTCCACGACTTGCAGCACTAGTCATTATCTGGTTTTCAATTTGGCCATCAATCACTTAGTAGCATGCTCAAAAAGGCCACTCTGAGGTCAGCCGTGGCACAGAAGGCCAGACCGGGTTTTGCCCCACTTCCTCTGCTTTTCCAGGCGTGAAAGGGAGTGTGTGCATGTATGTGTATGTGTGTGTGTGTGGTTGGCAGGGCTGGGGAGGGAGTTAGAGTAATTCGTGCTGACATCCAGAGAAGCCATGATTGCTTACAGGGGGTATGTGGGAGAGTCGTGGGTGGCAGCGGAGGGACGGTGGCGGTGTCTCCCACGGACCTTGAACAGCCTTCTGGAAGCTCCACAGACAATCGAGCCAAAGCCAGTTACCCGAGGTGCAGGGGGTTGGGGTGGTGGTGAAATATCTGACGCAGCAAAAGAGAAGCTAGGCAAGGTGGGAGCACTCCACAGTAATTCCTGGAATAGCGTTCATTGTACTCCAGTAACCATCCCTACATAAGGAAGAAACCTCAAACAGAAGCAAAACTTTGTAGAAGCGTGGGGGGTTCATGGGCACAGGAATAGCTATTTTATCAGAATCAGAATCAGCTTTTTTTGCCATATGTGTTGCCACACTAGGAATTTGACTTGGTCAATATCCCTCTCTGTTACAATAATAATAATAATAACTGTACATAGTGGGGAACAGGAGAATAGAATAGTACATATTTACATGGGGTGTATATAATTGTGATTATATACA
>QODF01000076.1:2103547-2189530 GCA_024372805.1 Oostethus manadensis | reverse complement strand
GTTATGGACAAACTGTAATTCGCACAGAAGTCCAGCAACAACACACCGCACGGGTTCAGGTCAGGGAGGCCGTTCCTCCCAACCACGCCCCTCCAAGTCACACTGTCATTGCCCACATGGGCGTTGAAGTCTCCCAGCAGAACTATGGAGTCACCAGCCGGAGTGCTCTCCAGAACCCCTCTGATAGACTCCAAGAAGGCTGGGTACTCTGAACTGCCGATCGGCGCATACGCACAAACCACATGATACCATTTATTTCATATCTGATTCCAACCTGGCTGGTATCTGCGATACCAATTCAATACTGTGTGCAATGTGTAAAATCACTTAATGTGGTCTGGAAAATTTTATAACTTAGTGTACAGTATTTCATAGCATAAAGAATACAAGACATCATAGTCTTTTGTTGATTAATTTTAAACACTGAAATATATTGAGGTAGTGGGGTGATTTACAATATAGACAAGCTAATATACAACATCAGAAAAAAAAACAACAAGATCCTATACCCGAAGTATCAAAAGTATCACTATTTTGATTGCAGAATCGACTTCAGATCATGAAAAGCTGGCATTAACGGCATCGTCATTTCAATAGCGATCCGGACTACTAGCATGCTCTCCTAAGCGTGTTTGTGGCGATTTCAAGAATTTTGTACAACGGGAGTCAATATTTTCTCAACCAAATGATTCCGTGTAGAAGATGAAGAAGAAAGAAGGCAAGAATCTTGTTGCCACATCTGTTCCAAGGTCTGTGTGGGTGGAGTGGCGAGACGTTGCAGAGAGCTGCTTCACTAACAACTTATAAAAATATTTTTGGGATTAGAACAACCTGCCTACATGGGTACATTTATTCAAGTCTTGCACGATAAGCTACGCCTTTGCATGAGTACCTACTTTTAAAGCGTCGGTAAGCACGGCCGTCTCTCTGCACAATGCATGCAGTTTTTTGTTTGTGTATCGACAAATCAGTGCCTTGTTTCCCACCAAAAGTGCTCCCATAACCCACATCACCGGCCACCGGTGTGTTGAGCAAGGAAATGCACTTCATGCTAAGCTAGGATTGCTACATTTTAGTTTTTGACTGAAAGTTTACACACACAAAATAGGCAAAAATGTAATGCATTTAAATTTAGCTCGTCATGTGTGGTTTTCATCATTAAAAAAAGCTTCAAAATATGTATTAATAAATAAATAATTTTGTCATCTTCGTTGTTGATGAAAACAGCACTGTCTTTTAACTGGCTTTATCCTCGTAATATTTTGACTTTATTCTCATAACAGTGTTTTTCCTCTATCTAATTTTGCACAAAACTCTTGTTTGTTTTTCATAATATTGAGTATTAAAGAATAATATTTTAATCCTCAATATTATGAAAAACAAAACTCTTGTTTGTTTTTCATAATATTGAGGATTAAAATATTATTCTTTAATACTTAAACTTTAATGATGCTAAAATGACGTTATTTTTCTTCATATTATTACATCCATCCATTTTCCTCCGCTTATCCAGGTCCAGGTCGCAGGGGCAACAGCTTCAGTAGGGAAGTCCAGACTTCCCGGTCCCCAGCGACCTCTTCCAGCTCCATCGGGAAGACACCAGGGCGTTCCCAGGCCAGCTGTGAGACATAGTCCCTCCAGCGTGTCCTAGGTCTTCCCCGGGGGCCTTCTCCCGACTGGGCATGCCAGAAACACCTCACCAGGGAGGCACCCGGGAGGCATCCGGACTAGATGCCCGAGCCACCTCAACTGGCTCCTCTCAATGTGAAGGAGCAGCGTCTCTACTCTAATCTCCTCCCGGATGGCCGAGCTCCTCACCCTACATCCTACACCCAACAAATCCACAGCACCGGACCCTTATGCTTGCCAGGTGCAAGCATAAGGGTCCGGTGCTGTGTGATTTGGGCAGTGGTCGAGGGCGGGTGTCCGGGCGACCTGGTCTTTGGCGGCCAAATCTGGTTCATATTATTACATAATTTTTGTAATATTGTGACTCCTTCTCAGTAGAGTTGCTGCAGGGGAGAGGTGGCGAGCTGGTGTAGGCTTATTAACAGCCCCCAAGCTCAGGGCCTCTGTCATCCCCGGTGAACGAGAGGGTTATTTCCCCGCACTTTGGGCCGGGGAAAGGGTCCTGACTGTTGTTTGTGCATATGCGCCGAACGGCAGTTCACCGTACTCGGCCTTCCTGGAGTCAATCAGAGGGGTGCTGGAGAGCACCCCAGCTGGTGAGTCCATTGTTCTACTAGGAGACTTCAACACCCATGTGGGCAATGACAGTGTGACTTGGAGGGGAGTGATTGGGAGAAACGGCCTCCCTGATCTGAACCCGCATGGTGTGTTGTTCCTGGACAGACCTGGTAGGCCCAAACGTGAAGTGAGGGTGTGCTGGGAACATCTGGCAGAGTCTCACGGTCTTCAACTCTCACTTCCGACAGAGCTTCGGTAGCTGCGGTACTGGCAGGCCAAGCGGCACTCGACTTTGGCGGTGGTCGAGGCAAAACCTCGGGTGTGGGAGGAGTTTGGTGAAGCTATGAAACGCAACTTTCGGTCGGCCTTGAAGAGGTTCTGGCAAACCATCCAACCCCTCAGAAAGGGGAGGATATACTGTAGTCAGTCGATGGAAGGAATACTTTGAGGCCCTTCTCAATCCCACAATTCACCTTCCGTAGAGGAAGCAAAGTTTGGGGACACGTACGCGGACAGTTCTATCACCGTATCTGGGATAGTCAAAACACTCCCCAGCTCCGGGGGTGGACGAGTTTCGCCCTGAATTCCTCAAGACTCTAGTTGGTGGGGGACTGTCTTAGTTGACATGCCTCTTCAACATTGCATGGAAGTCGGGAACAGTACCTCTGGACTGGCAGATTGAGGTGGTGGACCACATTTTTAAAAAGGGTGACCGGAGTGTGTGTTGCAACTATAGGGGAATCACACTCATCATCCTCCCAGGGAAAGTCTATTCCAGCTTGAGAGAAGGGTACGACAGTTAGTCAATCCTCGGTTACAGGAGGTACAATGTGGTTTTCATTCCGGTCGCGGAACACTGGACCAGCTTTACACCCTTGCAATGGTACTGGAGGGTATGTGGGAGTTTGCCCAACCGGTCTACATGTGCTTTGTAGACTTGGAAAAGGCATTCGACCGTGTCCCTTGTGGTGTCCTTGGGGGGGTGCTCTGTTCCTGATGGTCTCATCAGGCTGTGATCTTCAGCATTTACTGGAGTAGTTTGCAGAGTACAACCGCTGCTCCTTCACATCAAGAGGAGCCAGTTGAGGTGGCTTGGGCATCTAGTCCAGATGGCTTCAGGGCGCCTACCTGGTGAGGGAGAAGGCCCCAGGGAAGCCCAAGAACACGTTGGAGGGCCATTGTCTCACAGCTGGCCTGGGAACGCCTTGGTCTCCTCCCAGTGGAGCTGGAAGAGGTCACCGGAGACCGGGAAGTCTGGACTTTTCTACTGAATCTGAATTCTGTGAATTCTGTGCAGTACTCTTTTGTTGTTGTTGTTGTTGGAGTGAACCCACATGCTTGTTTATGCTCTTTTCACTCAGACCTTCTGTGGTGTGTCACTGAAAAATGACTTTTTCTGACCATGAATGTGACAAATGCTGATTCAGTGGGCTACAATGTGGGGGGAGGTTTATGATGATGATAGTGGTGGCGGGGGTGCAGCCTTCCCTCAGACCATCACAGCAGCGTCAGTGAATGCATCACAACACAACGCTGGAGGCGACTGTAAGTCAACACCTCCTAATGTGAGAGCCTTGGCTATGCCGTCTGTTAAAAAGATTGTGAAAATGCTCTTTTCATGACTAAGATGGAGCTTTTCATTAATCCAGCAGCTCAACATGCCTCCCCATCACAGACATCCCTCGTAGGGGTGGATACAAAACGCCCACGGCGGACCGGCAGGCTCTCACAAGAGCTTGTGATCTTTGCATCGGCGCCCCTAAACTGTGCATCTTTTGTTAATTTACATACTAGTTCACATATGCTTACGATCAACATTTACATGCATGCAGACTGCTCAAAGTGTCTCCCTCTCGGCACGTGCCATTTTGTGCACACGTGAGCCTTTCCGAAGCATGCACAGTTGCCTTTGTATGCTGTATGTAGGTGGATGTGCTTCAGACAGATGTTCACACAACTTAAATCGCATTTTGCCTGTTATGTGGAAATACAGCTTTTATAGAAACATGTTATTTCTGGAGAGGTGGTAGTTAATGATACCCACGCGAGGATTAGAGCACCAGTGCATGCATGGGTGCTGATAATGATGCTCGTTGTCCAATGACAACCATGTATGTCACCTTTTTTTTCTTGTCAGAAGCAATAAAAACGTGTTTTACAGTAAAGTACTTTATTGATAAAACAACGCTAACCACATATTTGAATTTAAAGTAAGGATAAACAATACTGTATCTAATAAAAGTCAGCACGCCGCTCACATTTCAGCAACAATTTTTAGGATAGCAAATCTTACTAGCTACTGAAAAGGAGTAATCACACAGCAACTTTTATGTAAATAGCTCGAGTAAATGGCAAGATCATTGTTTCTTGCCTACAGTCAAGCATGGTGGTGCATGAGTGCTTCCAGTGCTGGAGAGCCACAGTTCATTGGGGGGAAACATTCATTCATTCATTCATTTTCTACATTTTTCATTTTCTACTTATCCTCATTAGGGCCGCGGGTTGGGGGGAAACAAGAATTCCTAAATGTACCATAACATTGTGAAGCAAGCATGCTTTTGGTTAGGGTTTATTTGTTTCAAACATGCTCATCCTCACATGCTTACTCTTGCCCAATGCATGTTTGAAAAGAAGTAGTACAAGGCTGAGCTGACTTCTTAGTACCCCTTCTCCATGTCTCAGTAATTACTGATAGCTCGTTCACGTGCGTTTAAATGTTTACATTTTCTACTCAGAAAAGAATGATTGAGAATGTGTAATTGAAAATTGACGACTGGCTTACTAAAAATATTAAATATTATTATTATTATTATTATTACAAAAACACTTAAATAGCCATCCATTCATTTTCTATGCTGCTTATCTTCATTAGGGTTGTGGGGTATGCTGGAGCCTATACCTGTTGACTTCGGGCGAGAGGCACGGTAGACCATGGACTGGTTGCCAATCTCAGAAATATGTAAAGAATCATAATAAAAAATAAATATAATAATGTTTACACAAATAAAAAGAAAAACAAAAGAATGATTATTTTTTAAAATTAGATTAGTAGATTGTTTAGTGCACTGAAATTGCATGATTCGCTCCCTTGGGAAACGGGTGGCATGGCGGTAATCTAACATGACAAAAAGCCCAAACACACCTCCAAGATGACAAGTGCCTTGCTGAGGAAGGTTAAAGTAAAGGTGATGGAGTGGCCAAGTATGTCACCTCCACACCTAAACCCAATTGAGCACCTGTGGGTGTCTTCAAGTTGAAGGAAGGTGGAAGAGTGCAAGGTGTCTAATGTCCATCTACCAGATCCACCAAAATGTCGTCATGAATGAGTGGAAGGGGATTTCAGTAAAAACATGTGAATTCTGGTGAATTTCATGTGCAAGAGGATTAAGATAACAACACAAATATACACAATTACACTATTTACACAATAATGTTGACTAATTACAGTGCATAGTAAATATATACCACTACACACGCTGTGCAGTTTACTTTCTATAGTATTGTCACACGAGATATAATAAAATGCCTGCTGAAATAGGAGGGGGGTACTCACTTTTGTCAGATAATATATGTAGAGGGCTATGATACAGATAAAGCTTCAGGTTATCATGAAATGGAACATGTGCGTGCAGCGTGATCGCTCATCTCCTCCACTCACCCTGCTGCACCCACATTCAGAGGTGGACAGAAGTAACAAAGTGCTATTTGGTTGGTTTTTACTGAATGTGCCTCGGTGGTGCAGGAGGGCGCCGTGTGTGGATAATTAGATAGTATATTACTAACAAGGGAGGGAGTTCACTTGCATGTTTACAACTGCAAATTAACTTTTCTTTTTGTCACAAACAAAAATGAGTCACTGCTTTCAATTGTGATGTGCGGATCAATGCTGAAATATCAACACCTTCTGATACCAGGTCTTCATGCTCTAAAATCACTTCAAAAAAAAATAGCAATACTTCAGTCATTTCAGGTTAATTTATATCATTAACAGGAACAAAGTGGAAAGTAACTAAATGATTGAGATCTTGTCTAAATGATTTGCCCTTGGTGGAAAGTACTTTTTCTTCCACCAGGGTAGGCGCAGAGGCACACTGCTCGGTCAGTCAGTCTCAGTCTGTTGAAATGATGGCCGACGGCGCCATGTGTGGAGACGTTTCAGCTCCACGAGCAGCCAAGATGTACGCGAGATCTGTGAAACGTAAGGAATTGTGGCAACACACCAAACCTCATTAAACACCTCCAGCTGAAGCACAACACTGAATACGGCATTTGAGATGCAGACAGAAGCGGAGAGCAGTCAGAGCATAATTTCTGGTAGGGCATGACAGACTCTGGCGAAGTTCTTCCGTGCTGCCGTCAGGCACGGTGTAGGTTCAAAAGATGTGAAGCTTTACTTTAAGTGGCGGAAAGCACTGTTGCTATTAGCGTTGCCCAAATTAAACATGCTTGTGAAATAAGTAACAAAATATATTCATGCCTCAACAAACACTGTGTGCCGCACATGGAACCAATCTTGTCTACCTCGTCAAAAGTTTGAAAGTCAGCCACTGCCCCCTTTTGCTCTGCCAGACTGACAGTTGGCAGTCAAGCTGAGGGTGGGTGGGATTTTCTACTGAGTTGCTTTCAAAGCCGGCTGCCGAGAGTGTACACAGTAAGTAGAAGCTATTGGACTAAACTGAAGAAAAGAATAAAACACAATAACATTTCAACTCTAACCCAAGAATGAAAGGAGGGAGACAGACATACACAAACAACGCGAGAGGATACCAATCTGTATACGCCGCGTGTTGTTCAATACTTTCTGTAAACAATGAAATACACTCATGCGTCTTAGTGCTTCCTTTTCATCCACCGAAGGTTGCAGAAGTGCCACATATTTGTCCAGAAGTTGTCTATATTTGGTAAAGGCAAGCACAGGAATAGCTTTTGGCAGTGGCTCGCTGCTGGCGCTTGGCAAAGCTACTACAAGGAAAATGATAGCATCCATGGCTTTGAACGACCAGCCATATTTGATCGCTGTGCGCTTCATTTTGGAAAGAGACTCAAATCAGGTCTGCAGTGTAATCTATAGCCTGTAACCAAGTTCTGTTTGTTTTTAAAACGTGGAAAAATAAAATACTAAAAAGAGCTGATATCATTTAGTAGCTTAGACAATTTTATTTTTTTATTTTTAATATTGATCTGGTCAATTAAGTAGCAGAGGGGGTTGTTAATCGGTTTCCGCAGCTTTGTTGTTAATGAAATCCACAACAGGTGCATCAGAGGGGCTACAATGAGATAGACCCCAAAACAGGAATGGTTTTCCAGGTTGAGGCCACTGACTCCTCATCTCCTTTGGTTGATTTTTTACTGTTTGACTTTCCACTGCTGTAGTTTTTCATTTTGCTTGAAACAACATCTCTGTTGATAGCATGGTGCGGTACCTGGACGCTACAGACGTTGCACAAGTAGTCCAACTCCTCCGGGATGGCACATCAATACGTACCGTTGCAAGAAGGTTTGCTGTGTCTCCCAGCACAGTCCCAAGAGCATGGAGGAGATTCAAGGAGACAGGTAGTTACTCCAGGAGAGCTGGACAGGGCCGTAGAAGGTTCTTAAACCCTCAGCAAGATCGGTATCTGATGCTTTGTGCAAGGAGGAACAGGATGAGCACTGCCAAACAAAATGACCTCCAGCAGGCCACTGGTGTAAATGTTTCTGACCAAACAATCAGAAACAGGCTCCATGAGGGTGGCTTGAGGGCCCAACGTCCTGTAGTGCCGTGGAGAATGTTATGTTGCCTGCAACATCATTCAGCATGACCCGTTTAGTGGTGGGTCAATGATGGTCTAGGGAGGCCTATCTCTGGAAAGACGCACTGACCTCTAAAAGGTCCTTGGACCCATTGTCAGAACCTATGCTGGTACAGTGGGACCTTGGTTCCTCCTGGTCCACGACAATGCCGGACCTCATATAGCTAGAGTATGCAGGCAGTTCCTGGAGGATGAAGGAATTGATACCATTGACTGGCCCCCACGTTCACCTGCCCTAAACCCAATAGAACACGTCTGGGACATTAGGTTTAGGTCCATCCGGCGCCACCAGGTTGCTTCTCAGACTGTCCAGGAGCTCAGTGATGCCATGGTCCAGATCTGGGAGGAGATCCCCCCAGGACACCATCCGTGGTCTCATTAGGAGCATGCCCCGACGTTATCAGCCATGCGTACAAGATCGTGGGGGCCACTCAAACTGCTGAGAATCATTTTGAGTTGCCACAATGACATTTTGACAAAATAGACTAGTCGGCTGTATCTTTTTTCACTTTCATTTTTGGGGTATCTTTGATTTCCCCCCTCTTTAGGGTGATCATTTTCATTTCTGTCAAATTATGTGGCATCAGTTTGTTACTAATACATCACCTACTTATTATCAGGAAAGATATTGAAGATCATTTATTCCTCCCGTTTAGATCTGATGTGTTTTCAAAGTGTTCCTCTATTTTTTTGGAGCAGTGTATTTTTTTTAAAAAAGGTATGAGCCAATATCAGAAATTGCATAAATCGCCAATCGTTTAGCCTAGTAAAAAAAACAACCTTCTAAATACAGCGTTTAACATTATTAGAGCCCTAGAGTCACCTTTACATGTGTACTACCCAATATAGTAAACAATAACATAAAATAAGCCATTTAACACATAAATAGGACTTGTACTCATGTTAGCTTTCATGTTAGAGTTGCCAAAGTTTCTTTTTGGAAAAAGAGCATCTAGAAAGGTTTGATTACTTGCTAAATACAGCAACAAAGTCACTACATTGGCAACACCAATCTGTCCTGCTCCGTCCCCTTTCTGTCTGGCAGACCAAGTGTTTATGAGCGAGGGTGAACAGGTAGCGCTATATCGATTTGTGGCGGTTGAAATGTATTTATGGCAAGCCGCCATAAAAACTGAGGCATTCAGAACCGTAATTATGGCATATTTCACACCCCCATTTTGAATCCATACAATATTTTCATAAGCAGCGTTTGTTGTAAGGTGGAAAAAAATAACATACAGGATTGAAAGTATCTGGGTTTTTGGTGGCTTAGAAAAAAAACTATACTGTGAGGTATGTTGGTTATCGCTCAGGTGTGGAGCTTGTGTAACAAAGGGAGGGGGGCATGTAGGGAACATTCAAATCGACACGCATGGAAGTAAATGGAACTGGGAGGCAGATTCCTAGGCAAAGATGTTCTTCAACCCTGGTGTAAGATAATGTGTATAATCCACAGCAGGGATGTTAAGTGCACTCATTTCACACTCCATTTCATACAACGCTGCCCAAGGAAGAAGAATTTGTGTGTGTGTGTGAGTGTGTGTGCACGAGTGCAAGTCCACAATGACTCAGGCAACGCACAACATTACTCTTCCGCCTCTCCCCGCTGTTATCTCCCCGCCCCCCACTCACCTTTTTGTTAATAACATGAAAACCTACGATGGTTGCACGATATTTCAAAACAACATGAATGAAATGTCAACGACAAAGCCAAGTTCCATGCTACGTATGAAATTCTCGCTCGTCAACACACAGCAGTATCTTGCAACTCGAAATGTATGAGAGGCGTTATAGTGTGACACTTGAGGAGCTTATTACTACCTGTTATTACATTTTCTATGTACATGCTGTGTATGTGATACTTACCTTATATTCTCCAAATAACACATCCATTCAATTCAAAAAATATTGCTGGCAACCGCAGCAACAGCTGTAGGAAACATCAGGGTGTAGTTTTAATTAGCTCCACAAGAATTTGAAGTATGATGACTGGTCAGCATCCAGCAGCTTTATTTACCTCTGCATGCACTTTTAAATATTATCTTTCATCCTACTGATGTTTACAATGAGCACATCTGTGGTATTAATGCTGGTGGAGCAGTTTGCTCCTCCCTGCTATTACAACATCGGTTCTGTTCCTGCTGCAGTATGCAATATACTAGTTCATGAATGACCATGTGGTCCAGAGAGCTACATTTTCTATGATCTTTTATCACACCTAATTATTAATAAAGTTACAAAATTAACTTGTCCAAATATAATTACATAATTTCATGGTTTAACAGTAGCAACATTTAGCTGCAATTTTAACAAATGCATAAAAAATGTCATGTTTTAGACAGAATCATTGAGGTGCTGGAGAATGTTATGCAAGATATGCTGCTGCCTGTTTCGGAGGAGCCTTGTGAAATCCGAAACATCTGAGTCCGTTTGGATATGTTGCTCGAATTTTGATAAATCAATACTTTGATTGCCAACATCAAGCCTATTCATTTCATTTGCCTAGCACCTGTACCTGCTGAGATATTTGTGTTTTAAATGAAACTGAAAGAAAAAGATGTATTTGCACACGCTGTGCGTGTGATTGTTGAGTAGTGTAAATTGTCCAAATAACACTCATTCATTTGATCGCAGTCTCTTTTTGGAGCCGTGCCAAAAGATAGCAGTAGTAGTTGTAGGCAACATGAAGATGTACTTTTTATTAACTCCCCAAGATGGCACTGGCTGCATTTGAAGTTTAATGAACAGTCATCTTATAAAAGATGTATCTACCTCTGCATGCACTTTAAAATGTTGATTCTTTGATATATGGCTGTTGGTATGAAACTCATGTGTGATACTCTTGCTGTACTGTTGTTTACTAGTCAGTGATATTAATGCTGACTGTGCAGTTTAATCCATACTGCTATAGCTACATCAGTTCTGTTGCTGTTTCCGATTTAAACCGGATTTAAACCCGCCATTACTCACCACTGACAGGGGCTGGTCCCGGTCCTGGTTTCTGTTATAGCTATGGACTTCTTGTCGCCCCGTGGGAGTTTCTCGTGTAATGCTGGTCATATTAAACTTCCACGGCTGTGTGCCATTACGTGCAGCTTCTGCATGACAAGCGTATGACTCAGCTGGAACATATTTTACGTATTTTAACAAAAAATACACACAGCACACTCCCACCCCATGCTTAAAAGTTAGAACATGCTGGTGTTGTGATCACGTTAGTTCTATTCGGCCGCTGCTTCAAGTGCTGGGAAGTATTCTAAAATCGACTGTTTGTGTCAAAGTGTCAATAACAGAGATTATAGAGCAGCCGATATAATCCATTACTTGTTTTTGTTTTTGTTTTGCTGATATCTGCCCAATATTACTATTGGATTGGGACATATGCAGTATCTGTACAAAGGTAACATACTGTATCTCTGTGGACAAAAGGTCCTTGCTTATTATCAAATGTGTTATTATTATTACTTACCATTAGCAGTGGTAATTATAGTTTGTGTATTATTTAAAAAGGTTTAATGATGGCCACAATATGATTCTGAAACTGATTATTTCCACTTACATTATTTATTATGTGAATTGTTTTTTCAATATAATCCTGTCCTGTGCTAAACATATTCTGCTACATGAGGAACTGAGCTGTTGCATGTCATATTTTCTAGGGACACAAACAAGAGTTGGCTTTGTAGTCTGTCCATGTGTTTGATTCACCTCCTTTTTTTCTTTTTCTTTTTTTTTTTTACTATGAAAAGCCTCCCTATTGAGCTGATGGTTTCTGGCAACACAAAAATGAAGCTGGAACCAAACACACACACAA
Source organism: Oostethus manadensis (assembly GCA_024372805.1). Taxonomy (NCBI): domain Eukaryota; kingdom Metazoa; phylum Chordata; class Actinopteri; order Syngnathiformes; family Syngnathidae; genus Oostethus; species Oostethus manadensis. The sequence continues at coordinate 2,177,737 of QODF01000076.1, read as the reverse complement.
ACACACTCACGTTCTTCCTATTTCCAGATTAAGCCTTTGTAAAGAGAATAACGAAGGACTAGAGGGAATTTGACCACAGTTCTGTTTTGGTAAAATGATTTTTTCTTCTCCCTGCAGTCTTTGTTGGATGCAGCAGCCTTATAATGGAGGATGTGCTTGGTGGTGGAGAGGCTCTGCAAACTGGAGTAGCTTTGGAATGATTTCAAGCACTTTGATCCGAATGAGCTTGCACCGAGTCAACGTGACAAAATGGTTACATGTGTCCTTTATACCTGCTCAATATGTAATGTCAAGACATATACAGCACTTGTCCATGAAACGCTTTCCATCCAAATGCTTTTGGGAGTAAATGTATTTTGTCCTTGTAGGAAAAAGAGCCGGTGCACGACGATGCTGTTGACGTGCATCAGCAGAAGAGCGGCGCAGCCACAGTGTAGCATGGTGGTGGCAGCATCATGCTTTGTTTCAGCTGAAGGTTCTTATGGACACTTCTAAATACCAGTCCTGTGGGAACATAGCCATAACTTTGTTGTGATTTTAATATGTGAATGAGACAGTAAAGTGTTGCTTTCTTGAGTTTACTTTTGTGTTTATCTATGTGCAAGAGGTGCCTTTGAAATCGGACACATCTGTAACACTTTTGCAATACAGTTGAGCTGTGCTATGCTGGTAGACTCTTACTGAATGATGTCATTAAAGCAAAAAGTGTACAGCTAGGAGGGGGGGGGGGGGGGGGTTCTGTTGTTGTGAAGGGTACCTGTAATGGCCAAGCTAGACAGTGTGATGATAACCATACAGCACAAATGGGAATTGTCTGGCTGCTCGTCACAATGTGGGCACAATATGCTACAATCTATTCAAAACCAATTCCACATACAACACTTATGTACATATAAGACGCCACTATGTCACAGCATGTTGTTCTGCAAATATCTTCCTGTTACTGCTCCATTATGTGGCTTTAATTAACGCCTCAAGTCGTTTAACCGCCAAGTCTCATAGTCACAATCAACCGCTAGAATCTTTAGTTTGCCCCGTGTCTGAGCTGTGGTTTTAGACAACCTCCTAATTGGTAGTTTTTGTTAGCTCCACAAGATGGCAGTAACTTCATTTGAAGTGTCATGAATGCTCAGCATCTAGCAGGTTTATTTACATCTGCACGATGGCATGGCGGCCGCACGGTGTATGAGTGGGTATCATGTTGGCCTCACAGTCAGGAGATCGGGGTTTGAATCTCCGTTAAGCATCTCTGTGTGGAGTTTGCATGTTCTCCCGTGTGTGCGTAGGATTTGTGACTTTTTTCAATATTTTAATAGGCCGTAGTCAACCACGAAACAACGATTATTTATGAATTTATTTTTGAAAAAAGTGAGGTTGCGATAGCCGATCTGCGAAGTGACGAGGGACAACTGTATACTTGTTAGGACCTTGTGGTCAATGAGAGTTTTTTTTTTTCTGTTCCCCTTTCTCATGTTTGCCTCTCTCTAATTGTTGCCTTCTTACTTCTTTTGTACTTGTATGGCTGTTGGGAATGTTACTTAAAACCGTTGCCAGTACACTTAATAAAGCTTTTATGATGTTTTGTTTTGAAATGAGAACTAATTGGAAGTCACCACAGACTTTCACAGCTTTGTTCATTTCCTCTCATCCATTGTGCATCCATCCTGTTCTATTGCACAGAAAGCCATATTTATTCTTTCAGTGCTTCATACTTTGGCTACAGCACAGGGAGGGCAACATTTCACGCTGACGCTGCATTCAGGAGGGGAGCAGATAAAGCAGCAAAAAGTCCATGTATACTGTTGGAGCTGCAGGAGACTTACTATGAGGAACAGGCCAACCACAAATATCTATGATGTAAAATATCTAAAAAAATATCCCCTCTGAGATCAGGAGCTGTGGATGAAGGTGAATTAAAAACCTCTTTTTTGGCTGAGTCAGAGCCTGGAGATAATTACTCGCTGATATGAAGCATACTCTCACCACCGCCACCTCCATCTCCACCTCTCTTGGCTACAAGTTGAGACAAAATGCAGACAATGGCATATTTACCCACCACTTTCCACTGAAGCTATGAGAATAACACGGCACAAAGCTAATCTCTGGCCCCTGCATAAAAGGCAGCAGGGAATAACAAGGAATGAAGGCAATATTAATCCCACAATGTTGTGTTGCTCACAGTCCACGACCACAACCTCCAGCCAAAAATGACCACAGACTGCCTCCCCTCCTTATACACCCTCACCCCGTTTCCACCCCGTTTTTCCTTTATCAACATGATAATGGTGCTGCATTGGGATTAAGTGCACTATTTAAGTTTGCCGAAAAAAGATGGAGGGGTTGGGGGCACTGATAGGAAGCTGCACACACACACACACACACACACACACACGCCACCCAGGCATCCAGGGTGCTTCCCTACATGACTCAACTTGTTTGAGGGCTGCTGGGGAGACACATGAGATAAATGTGATAGGGAAGATAGAAGACAGAGAGAAGAGGAATTGGATGGGTTGTCAGTTTGTATGAGCTCAGCCGATGCGTACCAGCTGTTGCTACCTTTAGATCACCGCTTGCTTCAAATTGAGCATTTTTTAATCGAAATTGGGCAGACTTGAGGCGCCTCTGCAGCCCAGCCAGCACTAAAAATAACACCAATAAAAACAAGCAATGCACCCACAATCATGCTTGTTGCACGCCTCATTTAGGTGTATGTATCGTGCAATAAAAGTCATCATTGCATTAGTCCCTTCAAATTATTCTATTTGTTTGCATGTTATTTTTTGGAATGTGGCTCCATTTACCTGTGTTTCTCCTTCCACGCAGGGGATCCGTCCACCAGAAGTGACCCACATAAAAAAAAACCTCACAATGCACCTTAGTGGATCTTATTGTGGAGTGCGTGGAAGTCTTGCATGGTGTAGTATCCAGAAGAAATTCACCCAGCTCAAGTGCATCTTAATTCACAGAAAACGAGCGCTGTCCGTGAGGAAAGTGGTGCTGAAAAGTCTCCAACTCGCTCTACGGGGTTTGGACCCGGTGGCTGGTAAGTAGGTGGATCCGATTTTTGTAGTGGGGGTATCACGTTGCAAAGAGGCGCGCCTGCACAACCGAAACGAGCTTTGCGTTCCCTGCTGGATGTTGCCACGTGATTGATGCCCCACGCACCACTCCACGGAGCTCTTATCTGTGCCGAACGGCACCCCCGTTACACATGAACGTCAAGGTGTTGATGCCAGATTAATGCATGTTCGGCGAGAGCGGCGCCAAGCGTTTACATCCTGTTTTTTGTCAAATGTCAACGCAGTTTCGGTGGAGTTTGTATCCTCTTCTGCAGGTGGGGGAATCGCTATCTACTGCGATTAATTAAACACAACGTGGGGGTGGTTCAATTGTTGCATCCATCCTGACGATCACTGATCGATACCCACGGTGCGGGGTGTTGAAGGTGCTGCTGGCTGTCTTGTGTGCGCAGCAGATGATGCGCGTTGTGGGTGTGCGTGTGCGTAAAGCATGACGAAGATATCAAGTCCAATCAGTGGGAGAAAAAAAACCTCAAGTCTCTCCCTTTCTCTCTCTCTCTCTCTCTCTCTCTCTCTCCCTGCGTATGTGTGTGCTTGTGCGTCACCTGAGGTGTGCTTCATGTTCATGTATCTTCTGCACAAGTAAACGCTTCACTATACTACAGCGTAGTCAGCAGCCAGCCCTTCCTACTCTTTCTTGGTGCTGCTGGATACTGTACAGGCTGAGCGTTTGAAAAAACAACTTCTGTTGACTGGCTGTTTAGCTTCCTGCGTAGTAGTACTAAACATCCTGTTGGAGCTTTTGTTGTACAAGTTGTTCAGAAACAGCTCATATTTATATCCTATTCATATAGCTGCTCATATACAGATAGATATGACTTATGGACAAATAGTTGCTAAGTCCCGCCCGTGCCCATGCAGAGATGTTAGCGGCCATGTCCGTGTTTTTCTACCAATCTCGTTCAAATTATTCACACGTCTGCTTGTCAGCTTCCAAAAAAGTGTGTACCAAATTTTGTGGTGATTGGGCTAAACACCCTAACCTTGATCTTTTTGGACCTACGCGCCGGCTCGTGTTCCCACAGATCTCCACGGACCAGGGGCGGTGGGTACATTATCGTGATCTAATTAATCGTATTTATTATGTATTGTGCATATATATTTAGGGCAAAGTTAGATGGTGCATTCAAGGACCATCAAACAAAAATGACCCCTCTCACAACAAAAAACATCCAAAAACTTTGGGATTTTCTAACTGTATATTGTTTTTGAGCGAAATAATTGTCCATATTTCAAAAAGGGGTATGGATTTACATCAAATTTGATGTCGTTTTTACACATTTATTTTAAGTGCTTTTTTTAGCATTGTTCCTGGAAGTTGGTTGGGGACCGCTGCCCTAACGTCACAGTGTGTTTTGAAAAGCCTGTTGAGCTCTGTGAAAAATTTTAAGTTAGTCCAAGTTATAGGCTTTAATAACAGTGCCACCCTGTGGTGTATGTGTCATAAAAATATTAGCCTATGCAACACAGTAGATGCATGTTTTGACACAATTTTACTTTTTGTGTGCAGCGGTTCAGGTGTGGAAGACTCATTTGACACAGATACGTACAGCTCATGGGATGTCCCAGTTTTTACACATAAGTACAGATATTCAGATATATAGTGCCCCTAATAGAAAGCTCCATATGCAGCATGACGTCCGTCAAGTGAGCGGGTCAACACCTGTGGTGATGTGCTGGCCACCACATCAAGGGAAAAGCAGGAATGGGAGAGTGGAGTGGGGATGTGCGGAAGGAAACCCAACTTGTGAATATTCATCCCTGCAGCTCACCTGGAGCAGGCTGACAGTGTTGGGAAGCAGACTGGGGATGCGACAAAGAAACGTTAACTCGTTCCCGTTATTGAGCAAAATGTTTCACATGACATTTATTATCCCACAATACACCGGCCTCCATTTCCTCCATCTGTCTGTGGTGCACTGTCACACACATGGTATGTTCCAACATAACTGTCTGGGATTGCGATAGAGTAGAAGGCCATAAGCAGGGCAGGGTCTGGTCAGTACTTGGATGGGAGACCTCAGAGGAACACCAGGTGCCACAGTGGGAAGAAATAAAAATAAAAAAAAACTTTCCTTGTGCACTTAGGCAAGGCTACACAGTGACTTACCATCACCAAGTGTGGTGTGAAGGAATAATGATGACCTCAGTGTAAGCGCTTTGAGAGGCTTTGATAAAGCGCATAACAAGTGTAATTCATTATTATTATTATTATTAACATGTGATTTCGCATCAATTGGACACACTGGTGGTGGGTGCTCATATTTTATAACACTACTGGGTGGGTTTCTGTGGTTTTTTTGCCAATAAATCTAAGATAGATATATTCCTCACCAGAATACACATGCTTTCACAATATGGCGTTTTTGAGTTTGATTTAAATGGAGATTTAGTTGCTATAATAATAATAGTAATAGTATAATAAAGAATAATAAGAAGAAGAGGATCCTAAACAGAACCTTAAATAAACTGCATTCACCCACAAATTCTCTAAATTGTATATAACAATTCTTCACCTTCAGCTTCCTCAGCAAGGCACTTGTCATCTTTGAGGCGTGTTTCGCAAAATCACAGTACTTGTTGGAGTTCATATTTCATATGTTGGCAACTATTCAGACAACAATGGTTGTGTGTTGACTCATTTTAAGCAAATAGTACATTTATACAAGCTGTACACTGACTACTCTAAGGTAGGGATGTCCGATATTGGTCGGCCGATATTATCGGTCATATTATCAATCTGGCCGCACGGTGGCTGAGTGGTTAGCACATTGGCCACACAGTCAGGAGATCTGGAAGACCTGGGTTCAAATCTCCGTTGGGCATCTCTGTGTGGAGTTTGCATGTTCTCCCCGTGCGTGTGTGGGTTTTCTCCGGGTACTCCGGTTTCCTCCCACATTCCAAAAACATGCATGTTAGGTTAATTGGCGATTCTAAATTGTCCATCGGTATGAATGTGAGTGTGACTGGTTGTTTGTCTATATGTGCCCTGCGATTGACTGGCGACCAGTCCAGGGTGTACCCCGCCTCTCGCCCAAAGCCAGCTGGGATAGGCTCCAGCATCCCGTGACCCTAATGAGGATAAGCGGTACAGAAAATGAATGAATGAATGAATTATCAGTCTGGTATTAGCATGATTTGTGATATCAGAAAGAATCGTTATCGCTTTTTTTCCAATGATGAAAGTCAGATATTGCAATATCTGGGTTTCCCCAAATACAGAACACTGGTAGAATCGCTTGCGGGGTCCTGAGACATTTACCAGCGCGTGATTGGTGACCTCATCAAACCACACCTGGAAGCAAACTAACACCGACACTGTCGTAATTAACAACCTTTGCGCTCTTTGATACACAAAATCTCAGTGGTCTGGATTTTTTCTTGAAGTTTCACCTATGGATAACAAAACTGCAGTTTGTAACGACTGCAAAGTGCTTATCAAGCAGGAGTCCTTCAACACGTGAAATGTAATCGCTCACATCAGGTAGCATGCTGAGTTTGACTGCTCAGTGGCTTAAATGCTACACAAAGGACAGGTACAATGTTGTTTACATTTTGTGAAGAAGCCAGATTTGTCCAAGTTGTGATGGACATTGTCAGGATGATCTCAGGAAGAGCTGCTGTTTGAGACAGAATGTTAAAAATAAATATGGGACTTTTCCATAACTTAAGCTGAAGTAGTTTTCTTACTTTGTATAGACAATGTTAGTTTGTGAAATGCCTCTAGTGGGGCATCTCAATAAAAGTAGGTGGTGTGGTCTAAAAATAGCTTGGGGGAAAACCAGCTGCATACATCGGTACCAGTTGATATCAGAATAGGAAATTAAGTGTTTGGACAATATCGGATATTGGCAAAAACTCATTATCGGACATTTCTACTCTAAAGTATACCCAAGTCAACATTTTGTCGCTCAAAACAACAATGCTTGCTGAAACATGTCAGATACTGTACAATTACGTAAACCATAGGGATAATTGTTGGACTTTGAGAGAACTGATCACAAAGAATATAAGAGAAGCTAGTGGAAGACATTGCATGCCCTAAAAACTACATTTATATTTTCTTGTAGGATCTGTCTGCGCTGAACACAACGCATTCACACCTCCCATCCCTTCCCTTAAGCATGGGCCTCAGCGTACTTGTTTCAATTAGCCACGGAGTGGAAAGAATTGAAGCCACGTTAATTCCAGTCACTCCCGGAAATCTCTAGTGGAAGCAATGAACTACAGAGGCATAATCGCCTGCCCCCAGACACTTCTCATTTCGTGGACACATAAAGGCAATTATTCAGAGTGTAAATTCCAAGTTCAAAAGGTTTCCTTGTCTACTGGTGTCCATTAAGAGGGCCAAAACTTTGAGCTGCTCTTGACAGCTCTCAATCCTTTTTCATTCTCTCTCATTCACTCACGTCTCGGAGAAGAAATTAAATAAGTTACTAATATGTTCAACTAGGCTGGCAAAGAAAAGTTTTCCACTGCAGTGTGAAATGATGATACGGGTGTCCTTCAGCATCAAACACGTTGATTGAATAGTGCCTGGGAAATAAAGATGTTGTGTTGCACTGCTTTTCATCAGTGTCATCTAATATTGAACTCCCCCCGGCACACACACTCGCTTTCTCTTTGCTGACTTTTGAGTGTATCAAAGTGAGTGTCTGACTCTGAGTTATCTGATGCAACATGTGCTCCTTGCATGTGTGACTGATGTATGCCGTGCAGCTATGACCTCTCTTTGTAGTCACTTACTTACACTCTTACTTTCACATCCCTGTGCAAAATTGTTGCACCCATGTGAACACAATAAAACAGTAAGGAGAAGCATATATTGTATATGCTTATAAGGATTATACCAAAAATTAGGTAGAGGGGTGGATTGTGTTTTTGGTGAAAATAAAGGATTTTAAAGTACACAAAAGTACACACTTAAAGCACACTTATCCTGATCTACACTAACATGTAACAAAATGTCAGGGAACACAGTTTTGTGTTTTTTTTGTGTATAATCCTACTAAAGCCAAACATGCATTCAGATGATTCAGATGATGTGGAGTCCAATTGAAAGTGTGTCAATAATATAATGTTTTCCAATAATGGAATCACAATTGGCGTGCATTTAACGTTAAAATTATGTTCAGCCGGACACAACTTTTCTATGTGTGTATTTTTGGTCAAATGTATAACTATACTAACACTAAATTACTTCAATATAGATTAGCAAGACTTCCTGGTATATGGTGTTCTGAGGATAGCATTAGGCGCTATCTGCCAACATCTATCAAAGCAGTATTCTTAAGGTCTGAACATATTTTATAAACATATGTTGTAAGTATCATATTCTAGAATGTCTGCATGCTTGCTAGTGGACATCTGTTACTTGAATTCTCTGAGGCGTAATACCAATCCTCGCAACTACTGTACATGTGACAATGGGTGAATAGTAAGCAACAATCCCCTGCAAATGCATTGGCAGATATCTGTCTATGGTAGACCCTATAACAGGAAATAATCCCATCCCTTTAAAGGTGACGGCCAAGCATTCTTCTGTGGGTGCGCCTGCACATCATAAAAAGGACGATTGGGTACAATGTGGGGATGTTTAACACACACTTGAATGTAAAAAAATCCATCTCCAGTGGGTGGTTACATTGCAGCCAAGCTGCTCCAACATTTCCATGTGAGGCTAAAGTAGAATAACAAAGACTAATATAAAAATGTGCAGGGAACGGATGGGCAGCTGTCACACACCAGATGATGGTGGTGCTTCAATTATGCATGATTCCACAAACTCATGCTGTCATATTTTATACATGATGCATATCTACAATCTGATTGCTCAGAGTGGATTAAGGAGATATACTGTAGATATTGTTGGGTGTCATGAGAAATAACATGATGAGAGCATCGCCTAGTGGTTGGAGAAAGACTTGCATGTATTCAAATACAGATGAACCCCAAAGGCATGGCACAATTTGAACAGTTGGATACGGTCACAGTATTCCACTACAAGTATGTCATAGAAGGTTACAGGGTCAAATATTAGATTATATTATTATATTAGGTGAATTTTTAAGTAACATTCTGCTTTTTTATGAGTTTAACTCTCAGATATTGACTTGTACAAATGTCAAGGGAGACTCATTTGGATTATGAAATCTCCCTTGGCAAAGACATTTTGCTTAGCATTTAAAGGCAGCTTGACTCACATTCAGCTGTTATGATGCTGGACAAGACAAAAAAAAAAAAAGATATTGACTTGTAGAAAACACTCATTTGTAACTTTAAAGGTATAATGCAGCTCATCTTTTTCTCATCATTATGTTTCATCATCATCAAAAGCCAAAACTGTAAAAGTAAGGTAACCACTCCCAAACCTTTAAAGGTGTTAAATGCCTGACCTTTATGTTCATAACAAGTGATGATATGATGGAGTTTTACTATCGTGACTTTACGTCTGTTTATGTCTGCGAATATTCTCATACATCTTATTCATAGTCATCATATTCTCATTGTATTCTCAGGGGTGTCTGATAAACTCAGATTTTCAACAAACACAACATACCAGTACATTTCAAACATACTAACATTTTGAAACAGAGGTCGATACACCCCGAAGACAGAACACCCACACCCAGAAGAACAATTTGCAGTGAGAAATGCTCTGGGAAACCAGGCAGCCACTGAGCAGGCACATGGCACAACACAGACGGTTAAGACTCTGCACCTCAAAGTGACAGAGCACTCTTTTGAAGGACAAACATGTACACATTCTGGACAGAGAAGAAAGATGGTTTAAAAGAGAAGTGAGGGAAGCCATTTACATTAAGGTTGAGAAGCCATCTCTCTGGGGTGGGGGCTTCTTAGACACCACCTTTCTCCCACATACGATGCCGTCCTTTCATCCCTTTCCAAAAGACTCAGTCATTTAATCTCTAATAAAATAAACACGGCATAGCCACCTTGGTTTTAGATGGGTCCATGACCATCATTACATCTGAATGGGATGCTAACAAATACCACCCAAACGACCATCGTTGACGGCAGAGGCCCCACTACATTATATCCTAACAATCATCAGTGGACACCACTAAAGAGCCATTCCTGTCTGGAACTTCCTCCTACTTTAGAGGATAAATACAGTATACTGGATCTTACACCAAGCTCTCAGACTAGAGCTGTCCTATCTAGTCTGACTGGCATGTCCCACCTAGTCTTTGAGCATGAACTGAAGAAGCCTGCTTGCAGGAGTGGTGAAACGTCTTCTAAGACAACCTGAACAGACCAGTTACAATCAAAACTCACTTTAGTGTAGTGTTTCCAAACCTTTATTGTGTCAGGGCGCATACTTTACTTTAAAAAATGTTTACGGTACACCACGAATAAGAGATTTCTGTAAAATATCACATTTTACAACTTCAGAGGTTCCACTGTATATCATTAGGGTTTCCAAACACGGTCACAGTCCACTTATTGGGTCACCATCTGAGCAAAATGTTGTATTTATTTTGTTGCTCATAAAGCAGACACACAGTTTTGTGGCAAAAGGGGTTTTGATTCACATTTGTTATAAAGTCATGTAATTTGTTTTGTATCATGAGTTTACGGAGAATTTTATGTTATGTTACATGATGTATTTTCCTATTTTTGTATCCTGGAGGAGGAAGCAAAACTAATGATTCTTCACGCTGACACCTTTTAGCAAACAATAGCTTGCATAAAAGAGGCGGTGCAACTGGAAGCCCAGACAATCACAACACAGCAAATTGCTTCTCTTACAGGCCAAGCCGAGCACAATCTCCTCTGGCCTCGGGCGCCACAATGCAATCTTCAGCTCATTGAAGTCGCTAATGTGCATATTTAACTGCGGAAAAAGGTTAATCTTGCCAATATCTTTCCAGGCATCAATTAAAGAGCAAAATAAATAAACAACAATATGCTCAGATGCTTTGTCGTCTTTAGTGGTGTGAGTGAAGAAAGGCCATGTTGAAGACAAACACAACCATCAATTGTTGCAGCTCCATGATCTCTGCTTATATCCCTCACTGTGCTCTTGTCAGTAGCTGGGCTTTAATAGATCTGTGTTTAATAGAGCTCTGATAATCCTGTCTTATTTAAATGTCACTTTGCGAGCGTTTAATGCTTATTTGTTTTGCTGAAGCTCTTATCCAATTAGTGAAGTGTGGATTATTGATAGAAAAGACTACTTTGGACAAGAATGATCTCTATGAAGGAGATTATTTACTTTTCATATCTTCATCTACTTAATAGATTAGCATTAGAGAGGAGTATGTTGGCCCTCTTCTTACATTCTCTTGTCTAATGAGTCATTTTAATGACAGAATTACAGGAGGAAGTGGTAGCGGTTGTATTGTGTTTTTATGTTAGTATTTGTATCAGGGATAGTTTTAGTGGTAGTGGTGTGGTGTGTGTGTGGGGGGGCGAAGATTTGGCACAAACCCTCCATACACACAGGACACGCACTGCGCGTAGGGGCCTACAAGCCATGGGGTGGCCCTTTTTGCACAAGGGGGTGCATTCTCGTCAAAGGCGCAAAGAACATGCATTGCTGCGCATGGAGCATCAAGTCAGAATTGGTAGTGGTGGTTGTTGTATATTAAGTCATGTTTACAATTTCATTTTGTTTGCAATGTAAATTGTGTACTGATGTACTTAGTATTACTACTACTAGTAGTAGTAGTACTAGTAGAATATTTTTTATGTACATTTACTTTTACTACTGGTGTAATAAATAATAGTAATTTGTGTTTTCTTAATTTTACCTGGCATTGTGTTAGTGTTAGAAGCAGCGGTGTGGATCTGAATCACTCAAGTCGCAATTTTGATGACTTTGGGGCCGACTTGATAATCTCATCAGACTCGGGACTTGACTCAGACTTAAGTCTGTTGACCTGAAAACACACTGAATGTGAATCCATCAGTTTTTCTGCCTCATTCAAAGTATTCAATCAAAGTATTTGTCATTATGTAATTTCCAGCAAAACAACTTATTTTCTCTTTGAATCTGCCTCATTTAATCTACTGGTGTCCAATCGGGTTGAATAACAAACTTGGGACTTCACTTGACCTGTCTTGCCTTGAACTGAGACTTGAGACTTGACTCCAGACTCGAAATGAAAGACTTGTGACTTGCAAAACACTGACTTGCTCTCACCTCCGGTTAGAGGCATTATTTGTGTTCACATAGTAGTAGTAGTGGCAGCATAACTTATCTAGCACTAGTAGCAATATCATTTGTGTTTACTTGCTAGTTATAGTAGCAGTATAAGTTGTGTTTACACAGTAGTAAGACAGTAGCAATCTCACATGTGTTTTTGCAGTCATTATTGGTAGTAGGAGTCGTGTTAGCAGTTTGTCTGTTTACTTAGTGTAGTTGTAGCAATTCTAGCAGTCAGAAGTATCATACGTTTACCGAGTAGTAGTAGCAGAAGTATAAGCAGTGGTCATTGTCGGTGCAGCAGCATCATTTATGATGAACTATGTACAGTTCAACCCGAAAAATTAGAATATCAAGAAAGAGTTGTTTGACTTTTGGCAATTTAACATAAAATATGAAAACAACAACATTAGTATTTTCACCTTATAAAAACCACACACCCACAAACTCAGAAAATTTGAATTTTTTTGAAGCTTCAAGACCCGATCAGCAAATCCAAAGGAAAAAAAATTGAAATATGTCGATTTGCATATTATTAGATTATATAATATGTCAAATTCACCTTTTAAGTTGAATTGCAGAGATACAACAACCTTTTCAGGATATTAAAGTTTTCTGGGTAGTACTGTATATAAGCTGATGTGTATTTATATATTATATATTGTATATTGTATACTGTAGATCCTAAACACGATCTGTCTTTCAGTACAAGAAACTATTACGTATTTCCATAACATTCCGTAAAAGCGGCACACTGTTCGTCGCTTCACTTGTGTCTTTTAAATGTCATGAGCGCCCCCACCTGGACAGTCTCCATACGACTACTGAGTGTGTGAATGACTTGCCCAGCAGCACGGAAAATGGGTTGCCTTAGCAACTGTGGATCGTAAAAGTACAGAAAGCAGCACCACCTTTGGAGTATGACCCTGCTCTTTATTTACTGTAAATACCCTAATGAGGATGAGCCGCACAGAAAATGAATGAATGAATGAATGATTATGTCATCTGGCCGCACGGTGTATGAGTGGGTAGCACATTGGCTTCACAGTCAAGAGGTTTAGGGTTCGAATCTCAGTTGGGCATCTCTGTGTGGGTTTTCTCCGGGCCTCCGGTTTCCTCCCACATTCCAAAAACATGCATGTTAGGTTAATTGGTGACTCGAAATTGTCCATAGGTATGAATGTGAGTGTGAATGTTTGTTTGTCTATATGTGCCCTGCAATTGACTGGCAACCAGTCCAGGGTGTACCCCGCCTCTCGCCCAAAGTCATCTGGGATAGGCTCCGGCATAGCCGCGACCCTAATGAGGATAAGCGGTATAGAAAATGATTGAATTATTTCATTTTAACGTCCTGAAGCTTCCACACACCCTCTTCAAGAGAACAACACATAGCGTCGGGGCAGCTGAAGACAGACAATGCTTCTACAGTTGAATGCGATGAAAACCAATTTAAGATCTACACTGTGTTTTTGCTTTGTTTCCTCAACGCAAAGCTTCTGGAATATACATTCACCGGCTACAACATTACACTTGCACAAAACGCTATGAGCACTGAGTGTGTACCGCTATGTTAAAAGTGGTCGTCTGGTACCTTCTATAGAAACATTACCACTGGAGTTTAATTATGTTTGCATATTTACTGCTGTAATGCCCGGGGGTGGGGGACAAACATTTCACTCTAATTACATTTTTCATTCCCTGCACTCTGTACTGTTTCTTAACAGTGGCCATTTGAATAACACACACGCATACACACACTCAGTGTTCTTTAGTGCTGTTTGCTTTTGAAACTTTTCAGATATGGAATTGTTTTCTTTTCTAATGCATCCATCCATCAATTTTCTATGCCGCTTATTCTCTTTAGGGTCACGGGTATGCTGGAGTCTATGCCAGCTGACTTCAGTACACCCTGGACTGGTCACCAGTCAATCACAGGGCAGACATACAACCATTCACACTCACATCTATGGACAATTTAGAGTCTCCAATTAACCTAACATGCATGCTTTTGGAACGTGGTAGGAACCCGGAGAAAACCCACGCATGCAGGGGAGAACATGCAAACTCCACACAGAGATGCCCAATGGAGACTCAAACCCAGATCTCCTGACTGTGAGACCAACATGTTACCTTCTCATTCACCGTGCGGCTCTTTTTTAATGCATGTTTTGGCAATTATGAATCGGTTCAAGGATCAAGCAACATACAGTAGAACCTTGATCAACTATATGGGAAATGTATACCATTTTCTGTGTCACACAAGTCTAAAAAGAATTTCACGCCTGTATGAGAAAGCCATCTAAAACAAGGAGGGGTATATTAATACCGTCACTGTATAACAATAATGGCCTATTATTATATTTTATATATTTTCAGTACACAAAAAAAACAAAGCAAACGCTCTCGGAGAAAGTACAGGACCTTGCCATGCACGGCTAAATTGGAGGGCCTGCAAGTCATGAACAGTTCCTTCCTTTTTGCCTGGTCTGACACGTCAAAGATACCACATTGAACATTGAAAAGACTTAAATGCATATGCATTAACGCTGGTGTGTTTGCCATACTGTACTGAGCAGCCACAGCCAAAGTTGTTTCCTGTTCTATGGTCATCGTCACACTTTTTTTTCATTACCATTACTGATAACATTTCAATGTTGTGGTGGAATATCAAACAAAAGCACAAAAGACACATGTACATTGTATTATTTGGTGGAGTAAAGTCTCACAACATTGTCATTTATTAACAAGTATAATGCACCACACAATAGCAACAGAACCAATGTTGTAATAGTGGTTAGGAGCAAACTGCTCCAACAGCATTCATATCACTGATGAATTAATTGTAAACAACAGTACAGCAAAGGTAACACGTGTGTTTCACACCAGCAGCTAAGAAGAAGAAGCTGAGCACCAACACTTTAAAGTGCATGCAGAGGTTGATAAAGCTGCTAGAAGCTGATTGCTCATGATACTTCAAATGAAGCTACTAAAAAACATACAAACCTAAAATACATCAGGGGGCTAACCACAGATGTTCATGCCCGCCAAAATTGATCAATCTATCTGTCGGTCTACAGTATATTGACAGATGCACTGTTACAGCATTTCCTATTCTATTGTCATCATCACATTCTTCTGGTAACGTTCCCTTTTTGTGGTAGAATCTCAAACAAAAACGCAAAAAGCCAAAGTAAATTCTGGGGTATAGTCTCACGAGATTTGCAGAGGGATGTGCAAAGTGTTCAGTGATCTTAGCATGCATCCCAGCATTATTGGCACGTTTGATACGGCGCTGTTCATTACCTGCGGTGCTGAAAGTGATGAATCAAAACGGCATCTTACTCCACCTTTATTTAAAGATACTAAATGGGTATTGTTGCGTTTAGAGTGTTCAACTTAACGACTGCGGTAACAGCAGACTCAAACAAGTGTCTGTTGCAAAGGGGGGGGGAAGCAAAAGTGTCAGTTTCCTTCACCGGCTCACACCGGTCGCTACGCCGTGCAGCCTTCCCCCTGCTAGCCGCCGCCCCTATTCTCGAACGGGGCATACGCGACTTTCCTTACGCTCAGAGAGTTAATAAAGCTTAAATTACGTTGTGGGCGTAGTGGTGCTTGTAATGGCGACCGTGCAGTAGATGCGCCGAGCTCGCTCGCTCGCTCGCTCGCTCGCTCGCTTTCTCTCTCTCAGTGAAAATGAAGCGAAGAAGAAGTTATTTCTACTGAATTAATAACGCCGAGGTTCCCCCGGAGGAGGACTTCTTTGCGTCTACAACCGTCGCCTTCAAACGTGGTAAGCTTAGCCGTGCTGTTGAACGTTTGTGCCTCCCTCCGCCCCGCAATGATGAAGCTCAAGTCCAACCAGACCCGGACGTACGACGGGGACGGCTACAAGAAGCGGGCCGCCTGTCTGTGCTTCCGGAGCGAATCGGAGGAGGAGGTGAGTCCGGGGATGTCGCTATTTTCTCAGGCCGCGCTAACGTTAGCATTAGCAGTACGAGCGTCTGCGCTAACTTCAAATGAATATATTCATCAACACAGCTGTGGTATGCGTCCATGTTATACTCACCA
Organism: Oostethus manadensis; assembly: GCA_024372805.1. Lineage (NCBI taxonomy): Eukaryota > Metazoa > Chordata > Actinopteri > Syngnathiformes > Syngnathidae > Oostethus > Oostethus manadensis. The sequence continues at coordinate 2,161,414 of QODF01000076.1, read as the reverse complement.
CTCGCTTGTTTCTGTCTTAGTATGTCATATTACGTCATGTGTTATTGACTATTTCTATAATGTTTATCCCTAGCGTTATATAAACTAGTTGCTTTTACACCGCGCTTGCACCGGTCATTAGCTAGCTAATGACCATTAGCCACCGATAGCTAGCTGCTGCTAAGCTAACGCTAAGCATCCGTGGGCAGCCAGCAACCAGGGCTCGTGCGAGGGGGGACATGTTGGCTTTTAATGTTATTTCTTTATATAGCTATACAACACGCGTCTCCTACTAATTTCAGTATGCAGCTGGTACTGCTAGCGTAACATCGACGTGTTTTTTAACCAAAAGACCCAACACGAGGCGATGCAGTGTAAGCTTGTACAGCCGTATGCATTTTATATTATTATACACCAAAAAGCGACAATGTTTACCAGATGCCATATCCTGGCTGTAGTCTGTTTGTGTTGATTTATTTGCTACCACTGTGACACCGTTGCTACCTGCGTACGAAGGCCGAGGGAGCTGAGATCAGAGGCGGTTCTGGAAGTTACAGTCACCAGCACGCCCAAAATTGTCTTGTAAGAAGAGTTGCGTTGTTAGGCCATAATTCGTACTACTACCGTGGCATTATCAGATAACTGTGAACAGCAAGAAGCTTAGGAACTTTATCCAACCAAACTCTCCACATATAGATTTGTAAGTTGGCAATGCCACACATGCCACACACTCCCTGTAAGTATGGCTGGACGACAATGCTTGCATAGTGCGAACACGCAGCATCGATCGGGACCATTAAGCCCTGCCATTGTTGTTTGGGATGCTTTGCAGGTGCTGCTGGTGAGCAGCAGCAGACATCCCGATAAGTGGATTGTTCCCGGAGGGGGCATGGAACCTGATGAAGAGCCCAATGTCGCTGCTGCTCGGGAAGTGTGTGAAGAGGTGGGTTTTGCAGTTGGACACACTGATTATTTTACCGTTATATCACTTTTAATAGCCTGGTCAGACTGTACTCTGGCAAACCTCATCCCTGTTTCCAAAACATTTGCCTCCATTTTGCACATGGCCAAATACCATGCACTTCAACACTTTTTCAACAATGCACAGCTCCTATTTACTTGCTCTGAGAAAGCTTAGCAACATGTCAGCAGTGCCATTATCATCATGTTACACAGCAGTATTTGGATATCAAGGGAGGTCACTGAGATTGAGGTCTGTCTATGACTACAAATATTTCAAGTGAACGAATGTGACGAGCTCAAATAAATACAGTGGAACTTGAAAAGGTCAATCACAATCCACTGTGGGAAGTTGGTTGACCTCAGATTTGTTTGGATTTGAAAACATAAATCCGTTCCAGGCTTAGTCTGTCGCCAATGTAAAACCTTCATTACCCGTGCAGGCAATGTTTTAAATAATACTCTATCATGCTCTATAAAAATAAGTTCACCACTATAATGTTAAAACATTAAAACTATTAAACACAGATCTATGCTTATTGATACATGAGCAGGGGTAATTAGTTGGGCTCTAGTTGATAATGAATAGCCTAGTGTGAGTGTGCTGTAATTTTACTTAGCTATTCACATTAAAGGGCAGATAACGCTTAAAAATATTTTTCCGCCCAACACAATAGCTTTACTTATGGCCAGGGCCTATATTTACCTCGACTACAAAGAAGAAGGGTGTTGATATATTTAAAAAGAAAATTATTTGACTTTTCTAATGATTTGGAGTCTATGAAAAAGCAGAAAGGAAAACATAACCCTCATTTGCCAAATGGTCATTAATTAACAAGTACATTGGGTTTGAAACTCCATTGGGCATCTCTGTGTGGAGTTTGCATGTTCACCCGTGCGTGTGTGGGTTATCTCCGGGTACTCCGTTGTCCTCCCACTTTCCAAAAACATGAGTGATAGGGTAATCGATGACTCTAAATTGTCTATAGGTATGAATGTGAGTGGGAAGGGTTCCTTGCGGCCCTGCGATTGACTGGCACCCAGTCCAGGGTGTACCCCACCTCTCGCCCGAAGTCAGTGGGGGTAGGCTCCAGCATACCCCAGTGACCCTAATGAGGATAAAACACAGCAACACAACCAGTGTTGTTGAGCCCTATGATTTCCACATTACAGAATTGTGGAATTGGCCAGTGAAAAAGGAATTCACTGTTAAACATACTTTCGACCTGCAAAATAAGAGTGGCATTTTCCACATGTCAACTAACTGTGTACACACAATAAGCGTGTTATTAAAAAAAATATCTTCATATGCAGTTGGAATTCCATCAGTGACTCTATCTTTTTTAATCATAACCATGGGCTTAAATTACAGTTTATGTGCAGAGGCTGACATCCTATTAGAAAAGTCAGCCAAGCGACATCCATTTCTTAATTATTGGGCAAAATGGTCCACTGATGTATTGCATCAATAAATGTGAGGGTTTTTGCATTTAATTAACAGACATTTTATTCACTAACCCAAAAAGCACACACTCTATGCTAGTCAAAATAAGTGTAAACTGTGAAAAAAACAGAATTCAATCAAATTAAAATGGAAAAAAGGAATTTAGAAAAAAATAAAACAGAATTTGGGGGAAAAATGGATCTGGTCCCTGGTCTTGTAATATCAGTACGGAGCAAACTGCTCAGAATGTAAGAGTAGACTAATGTTGTAATGAGTTATATATTATCTTATAAGAGGATTCTGTGGTTTAGTTAAAGAAAGGTGAGCATATATTGTAGTACGTAGCTGTCTTGATTTTTTGTTTGTTTGTTTATTTTTACAGATTTTTTTTCTTATTTTTAAGTTGACCTTGGGGCACAACTAAACATCTTCACATTCACTACATACATGACAAAAAATGAAGTGATTTATTTTTTTCAATAATGTGGTCAACGAATCGTATTGCATGTACAAACAAAGCTTATGCTAAGCGCTGTCCTTTCTGCTAACTCCTACTTCAGTGTACTTCAGTGGAAACTTTGGTTCAGTTTGAGTTTCACAAGGTGCAACTGATGGGGTACACGAGGGGTGTTTGACTTTTGAGGTTCCATTGTACAGGCTTTTATGCACATCACTGTGGTCACAGAAGGGCAGCAAATATAAACAGTTGTGAAGCTCCATGGAAATCAATATCTTTCCTCCGGGACCCTGTCCCATCACTTAATTCTAGTATTTCTGGAGGGTACATGCTGTTCAAGCCGTTGACATTTTGACTAGAGAGCGGTCACGGCGGCAGCATGGACGACACCGAATCTTCACCCGGCTGTCAGTTGTTGGCAGGTTGCTGAACATAGAAAGTCTATTCTCTGTGCGAGGTCCAAGCACAATGACAGGGGTTGAGATCATCCCCGCCCCTTTGGCTTCTTGTGTGTGTGGTGGCTTTTGATCAGTGGCAGTAGGCTGCCAGCATGCCAAAGCCACGTCACAAACTGTAAGCACTGAATACAAAGTCTAACCGAGGGTGTGCGAAGTTTTTGACTCGAGAGCCACATTGAGTTAAAGAACCAAAAAAAAATTGGTCAGGGGACCAGACTTGATAGACTCACATAGTCTATTGCTTATAATTTTAACAGTCAACTTGGAAGTATGCCAATTGTGCCATACAACTTTCTACATGTGATTGTGGCCCGTTTTTCAGGAGCTCTATGAACATCAGACCACATCAAATTAATAAAACCACATTAAATAAATATATTTCAAAAAAAAAAAAAAACTGAATAAGACATCCGCAATGTACATGAAAAGGATGTGTGATATACAATATGAACTATGAATGATTACACAGTTGTGACATAGTTGCCTGGATTGCTTATGAAAAGCTACTCAAACAATCAAGGGGTTGTCTCAGATTGACTTTGCACATTCCCAACTTGTATCTATGTTTGTTTATGCCAATTTGTATGTTAAAAGTTTATATATATATATAAAAATGCAGAATTAAAATGCTTTGTCCCGTATGTGGCCCCAGGGTTGTAGTTTGCCCACCACTGACATATGCGCTGCATAAAAGAAGTGTGCAGGTTGACTTCTGGTCCCTGACTTCATTCCATTCATGTGGTGGTTGGCCTTTTTTGTTTTGCCTTCCCAAATTATCTTTGCTGGAAAACTGAAGGGTGCAATACTGACATCACAGTCCTGCAAGTGGAGTCAAGGTATTTTTAGACTGTAACTGGAAGCTGAAGATGAAGAAGCAGCAAAGATGCCAGCTGAGTGGCTCCACTTGCGATAGGTTTGGTTTTTAGAAAAGAGGTTGTCACTTAAGTTGCAGCTTCTCTTTGTGTTAAACGTTCCAATAAATGTTTAACGGGTGGCAGCCAGTGAGGCTGTGTGCATGTTAACCTCACTCATTGACGCTTTAAGAATCACACTGGACATAAAGTTAAAAGCCGGGGCTTTTAGCTCGATGACTAGTGCGCTCAAATGTTCATTCTGCGCAGCCTGGTTCAAGCTCTGGCAGAACACAGAGGACCAGGTGGATTACACGTATTTACACGCAATGATTTAGTCCTTAAGCATTACAACATTACAGTAGAACCGCAACTAAAATTACCCACTGAAAATTTAACCCTACATTTTCCAGGAAGATCTACCTTACAAGTCAACAAGGTCAAACCAGCATCATCGGTGATGTCATGTCAGCAAATCAAACATACACCAGCATATGGTTTGACAGCAGGTCTCATGCCGGTATCTAATGGCAGTCAGGGTACCTATGGCTAGCACATGGAGGTCTGTGCAGCCCTCCAAGTATATGCTTTCCCAAACATACACTGAACCACCACCAGTTCAGTTATACGGGAGGATGTTGCAGACAGCATAGAAGTCTCCAATAGCATCTCCAGACTGTGTCACAAATGTCACATTTAGTGTGATGGACCTGCTCTGTAAAGGGCATCAATGGGGATTCTGCCCATCCTAGTGTTCTCTGGGAAATGTGATTTGGGCTACACAGGACACACACATAACACTCACTGAGTGCGTTTTTGACAGTTTTGGCACAAACATGCACATTAGTGGCCTACTGGAGGTCATTTTGTACCGCTTGGGCAGTCCTTCTGTTCCTCCTTGGACAAAGAAGCATATAGCGGTCCTTCAGTTGGGGTGTTGTTCTCCTACAGCCCGCTCCATGTCTTCTAGTGTACTGGCTTGTCTTTTGGTATCTCCTCCATGCAAAAGTTCCTAGCCACTGGGTACTTTGTCAGAACTATTGAGGGATGGGGCTGTGCTGAGTAACACACTTGTGTTTTTAACTGAGCCACCAGTATGCGGTTGTAAAACTTTTAATATAAATTTTTACAAGCTACAGTGTATTTGATATGCAAGTACAAATCTGTTTATTTAGATTGCATCGGTGTAAAAATATACCACTCCCCCATCAGCCTGATTTAAATAACGCTGAACTCAAACCACACAGGGCCACAGGAACCTTTTTGATTTAATACATACTGTGTAATAATAATGAATAATAAAATGGAATAATCTTTATGCGCTTTAGGCATCTATCTGGTTGTTGGAGTCTGCATGTGAATTGACACCATTTTTTTGTTTGTTTATTTAGACCACACATAAATGCAAAGTAAAGATATGGTTGTGATGTGTTCATGAATGCACCTTGCACTGGAGTGGTAGAGAATAAGGAAGAGTTGAGGTTGTGTCCCAGCTAGAATAAATAACAAAATTAACAATAACAAAATAGAGAACGCTACTCTGTGCCTCTGTTGTCATTACAGAGAAGCAGGGCTTGCCAAGATTTACATACATTTAAATAATTGAGTCATCAGCCTTAATGCATTGTTTTTGACAAGCCAAATTTTATTATCTTTTCAAGGGACTACACCATAGAAAGTAAACTTGGATGTACTACAGAGTTGTTGGTGTAAAGCTTGGATAGACTTACTATCTGCAGAAAATGACTCAACATACACACAGCTATTATGGTCTAAATAGATACGGTACATGTAAGAAATATCTCACTCTTAATGTTTTTCTTTGGCAGGCGGGGGTGAAGGGGACTTTGGGTCGCTTAGTTGGCGTGTTTGAGGTGAGCTGCCTTTGACATTTGTCCCATAAATACAGTTCACTATATTTGTAAGTTGCAAGTGAAACCTGATTTATCTCCCCACCCCCACACCCCACTACACACAGAACCAGGAGAGGAAACACAGGACATATGTGTATGTTCTGATCGTGACAGAGGTTCTGGAGGACTGGGAGGACTCTGTTAACATTGGTAAACGGCACTTTGTTTACTTGTCCAAGTTCTCAGGGGTCACATGGCACATGACTGTATAAATCCTTTCCCTTCAGAGCTGTTATATTACACTTTATTGTAGTCTCCAGCCCTTTTTATTAGCCATGTCTTGACTTGTTCTCCATCGGTGTCTTGTTCTCGCCAACAGGGAGAAAAAGGGAATGGTTTAAAATAGATGATGCCATAAAATTGTTGCAGTGTCACAAGCCCGTGCAGGCCACCTACTTCGAGGCTCTCCAGGAGAGTTGCCTGACCAGCAACGGAACATCTTTGGTGACCACAATAGGCGAGGACCTCTCCCCCACCTACAGCATCAACCAGAGCTCAGTCTCAGATATCAGATAACTAAAACCATAACTGAAGGCCCCCTTCCATCCCCCACCTACCACTACCCCTTCTCCCCCTTCACTCCTCCACGTTGGGGGTTTTAGCCACCACTTGCGCGCTTAGTCGTCTTCTTTTACTCTGTCTGATTTGCCTTGCCAACTCTGTGGTGCCACCGCCATTGTGGCACAAACTGGATGACCAAGTTTTGGCTTTAAAAAAAAGTGTGAAAACACTTTGTACATTTTGACCTCTTTTTGCTTTTTACTGAACTCTTTGCATGAAAGGAAAAAAGTTCCCTGGCCTCCCTGATTGCACCCTTAGCGTGTTAACGGAATGCAAAGAACTACTTTTTACTGTTGTCATGTAAAAGTCTGTATCTAGTGCTTAATTGAAACGCTTTTGGTGGTCCTTTTTAATAACTTCATTTTTTTTTTTCTGTCTGTGTGTGAATGTGCATTTAGCCCCCTGCTTTCACACCACCACAGCAGTCTCCCATTTGTTTTCTTTTCTTTGTATTTCTGTCTGTTTGTGCTTCAATTTGATCCTCTCGGGACAAGTTTGAAAGAATGTCAACATAGCTTCTTTCCTTTTGCCTCTTTTAAAAAAAAAAAAAAATGCTTTGCCCGTCATCAAGGGAAACAACCTTGTCCGCATGCTGAGGGTAAAATTACATTTCACTTTTTTTTTGGTTAACATATCACTTCCTGTTTTACTCCCTGTCAGTTTGGTTCAATTGTTTACATTACAACAGCACAGGTGACTTTATTGGGCACGTTTATTTGTTTTTGTTTTTGAAATGATTGTTCCTCCTGTAGTATTTAAAATGCATCTGCCTCTTCGCGTTTGAAAAAACACCCTATTACACATTGAAAGTAACACCTGACGATGCTGTCTTTGGCACGATGCAGAGCAAACAAGCTTTGTACAGTTTGTGTTTCACATGTAAAATGCTTCCTTTTTTGTGATTTTTTTTTTGTCTCAAAAAAAAAAGTTTGGCAAGAGTCTTTTTAGCAGCGGCACACAAGTCCGCCGGCTTGATACTGTGAAACTGGATGGAGCGCTGTAGATAGCACCTAAGAGGTTTTTATTGTAAATGTTTTATTTCTGCATAGATCATCAGTGAGCGTACAAACGACAGAGCACCTCTTGTGTGCCTGCTTTTTTTTTTTTTTTTGCAACTGAGGATAGAGCTCCTGCAGAGGCCGGTTGACGGTCTTAACGCAATGCTGAAGAACGGGCAATGAGTCAGATTGAATACTCGTGACATCCCTTCCCTTTCTTTTAGGGAGTGACACCTTAGCTGAAGTGCATTGTGCTTTCACGTGAGTTGATCGATTTCGTTCTTGGAACCCAAATAGTAGAGCTGGCATTTATTCACCTGTGTCTGTCACACAAAGATGATGTGAGATGTTCCGTTAGCCTATGTACTTGAGCAGGATAGAGGCACACAGTCTGTGTGAAAGGCACATGTTAAATAAATGCTGAATCTTTAAATCAGTTTTGAGACAGCAATTTTTTCCATTGTTGGCTGATAAATGTCTTCACTTCATGACCAGAAGCTGAGGTCATTGGTGTTTGTGAAGCCGTCATGTGAAACCATGCTGAGACCTGAAGACTTTATTTCCGGTTTACCTTAAGAGGGAAAGGTCTTTCCTCTTCCATTAGGCTACTCTGGTTTTTCCCGCAATAATGACTGAATTTAAAAGAACTTCCTCAATCAGTAAAAAGTGTGAGGAGTCTTATTTTTATCGCCGCCTATCAGGAAAGGTGTGGTGAACGAAGTCTTCGTTTACAATGCCCCTCTCCAGCCCCTTTTGTATGATGCTTTGAGTCATCTGAATGTGCAATTAAAATTGAGGGCATTGACTTTTAGGTGGTGGGGATTTCAAATGGGTTATGTCCATGTTTTTCCGATACATGTCTTTAACCCTGTGTTGTCAACATGCTTTATATTTGTACATCACTAAGACGACGCCGGATCAAGTTTTTTCCCCCAATTTTAGTAATTCCTCTTTTCCTTTAAGTTAACACTGCAGGCTGTTAAAGCTGATGTGATTCAGAGGCAATTTATAAAGAGATTAACAGCCATAATAGACGTCCTTCCAGGAGTTTGAGCATGGTTCTTGTGTGACATCTGCAATTCAATAAAACTAGTTGGAAGGTGTCACATTTAACCGGAAGTGATACTGCAGCTCTCACCAAGGGCATTGACTGGCACCATCTAGTGGCCACATTTTGAAAAAGCAGCTTGCAGGTCTGGCAAACGTGACTGAAGAATTGGCTGAAAATACCCTTACCTTATTTAACAAGGTGTCACTGGAGTTTTTCCTCTTGTCGTTTGGGACTGTAGAATAAAAGTGCAAGACTGAAGATTGTAAAATAAATGTGCCAACAATAAACACCAGTATTTCACATACAGCCTTGTCTGCCTGTGTCCATGCCGTTTTCAACTTAGAACCTGGATTTCTTGCTGCTCCCTCTTCCATTGACTGTTAAGGAGCGTTTAACCACTACCTTGTAACACAATTTAATGTGAATAAGAATAGAGTTCTTACCCTAACCTATGGTTTTAAGCTTAGTGGAGTGACAGGACAAGATCACAGGTACAAGCGGCCAAGTGACTGGGCTCTCAGAGATAAAGTAAAAAGCACGGTCATCGGCAGTGAGAAGCCAGATGAGCTGGCTCAGGTATCTGTTAAGGATACCTCACTGGGAAATTGTTCAGGGCATGTCCGCTTGGTAGTAGGCCTCGTGGAAGACTCAAACGGCCTTGGAACCCCTCTATCTGCTGGAAGGAGCTTGAAGAAGTAGCTGGGGAGAGGAAGGTTTGGCCTTCCCTGCTAAGGCTGCTGCCCCTGCAACACGACCCCAAATAAGCGGCAGAAGATAATTTAACCTGTTAAGACATACTTTACATGGAACTTTTCCATCATATGTAGCTTAAACTGAAGCATAACACGGTTGAGTTGTTTGGATTTTTTTTTTTTATTGTACAGAAAAATTTACTGGGGCTGCTGTCCTCTTCCGCGACCAAAGCCACCCCTCTGCAATAGGAAACAACCTTTATCAATATCATACTTATGTCATTTTAAGGTATTTCAAGTACTAAACTTTTTAGACATGCAATAGTTTACATTTGAGTACTTACAAACTGGAACTCTGTGGCAGCTCCAGCACCAGCCTCGGCTTTCTTGTCAGCACCAGCTAAAGAGGTTTTTTGTAAAATTAGCAAATTAGTGAAATACCTTTCACCAGTTTTGTATGCCTGAAAAATTAAATGCACTTCACAAATCTGTTGTATTGATTAATTTTGGTAGGTGAACAAAGTGGATAGAAGAAATAATACGTACGAGGTGCAGCAGATCGCCTGTATGCATCTCTGTCAGACTCTCCACGGTTAAGGCGGGCAGGCCTGTCTCCTTCCATTCCTGTCAGCATTAAAAACATTGATTATATTCTATCAACTTAAAGCTTTGACACTTGCAAAGTGAGCAAGTGGAAAACAGAACAGAAGCACAGTTTTCATGACTGAGCTGACCAACTTGATGCTAGTTATCACAATGGAATTTGTCTTGACATGAACGTTTTAATGTCTACATGCTAGCATTTACTTATCGTTTCCACTGTTCATCTAGAGTTATGGGGTTTTGAATACACCCTTCAGGGTAGGGAAATCTGTTGACACTGCCTTTCATTGCTGTACGGACAACCACTGCTTTCTGTAAACATGACGTCAACACACTTGTCACCTTAAGTTATGCATTTAAACTTCCAAACTGCAGGAAGTCTACAAATGTATTAAAAAAGGGGAAACCTACAGGAGTAGGATTAAAAAAGCTTTGCTTCTTCTTACTTTTGGACATGTGGAACTGTGGATTGTGTTAAGTGATGTATTTGGATGTCATTTACGAGCATGTTCAAACAAAATGAAACCATTACCTCGTGGCCGGCGTGTGACCACAAGTGAGCGCTGTGTTCCACTTTGTCGTAAAGTTAGTTAAGTGGAAGACAACAGGCCTTGTGCATATGCATTTTTATTATTTTGGTGTCACATGGCTTTCTTTGTCTGTGCGTTTGCAGCACCACATGCAGGTGTGACTTCGGTATTACATCATTTTCACCCAGCAATATGTTTTTTTGTGGATGTGACCACTTAACCGACATTGTGTGGACAATTTTTTTCCCAATCAGCCAACAAAACTTGCCGCATTCGGGTGTAGACAGGGTCTTAAAACTGCTAAATCATGAAGGCTACGTTCACACTGCAGGTCACATTTTTTTTGTAAAGGACCTGGGTTTTAAACAAAAAAATGGTGGTTCAGAGTGGTTTGCGGGAGAAAGGTGCCTGTCTTTTTGGAAATGGGCAATCAGAGCTGGCCAACGTGTTGATGCTGGCATTTCTGGTAGCCGGTGGGATTTGATGTGTTGGGTGTTGATGTTTTCTCTCGTGTCTGCGGAGTGTTAGCTAGATAGTCTACGAGGAGTCAGGTAGTGGGGAGGTCCCACAAGCTCGTTGTCAGGTTTTTTTACATGTGTTTACAGCACGTCACACACAAGAGAAAAGGAGCGCTTGATTTGCTCATCTCCATCTACAGCACAGTAAGGGCAAATCTTGCCTCATTGGAGTGTTTTTTTTAAATTATCAATTATGAGTTCTTTTTTGTTATCCGATTATCGGCAAGACATCATAATTACTTATGTCTGTATCGTAGACCCCTATAATGCAAAGGTAGCTACAATAAAAACCCAAACTGTATATTATATGACCCAAGATTAGTCTTATTGAGCTTGCATAATGAGTTACAGATGCCGTAATCAATTGCACTCCGCAATATTGGTGCGTTCTATAAAAAAATGACTGAACTAAAAGCTCACCCTTAGGCCTGGGCCTGGCGGTCTCGGGGCGGGTCTGGCGACGCAGGGTGGCAGGCACAATCTCAGAGGGGAGGTGGAGGAAGTCTCTCAGATACTGGATGCCCTCATTGGTGAGGGACCAGTAGAAGTGACGCCATGCAAATTGCTCCTTGACATACCCGCATGACTTCAGGGACTGGAAGCAAAACAAAGTTTATTAGAAGCAGAGTTGGTCTACCTTTATCATTTTTATTCAACAGAGGTCGTTTGGGATACATTTCTTAAAAGCACAGGTCTCAACCGTGTGCTTCTAACTGAATAGCAAAATGTTTGTCTGGTGTACCCAACAGAATGTCATTCATGTCTACATGGTCACACATTTAAAATTCTCCATCTGGAGCACACAGCAGTAGGTGCGATGAAAATAATTATAGGACGCATTTTTTGGAGGAGAAACTCTACGAATTGATTAACTGGCTTGTGGCGTAGTCTCGATTTTTATCATAAAATGTGAAACAAATAGTCAGTATGCTTCGATATAAACACTCCGTACTTTGTCCTTCAGAACGGTAATTTTGACAGTGTAGTGCTGATCCATATTTACCCACTTATTTAATTTCCCATTTAAGGTGTTTTGAGCGCAACATCTGGGTACTGACAGTGCACTGCATTTATCCTTACTTGTCAGTATGAAAGCACTTATACAGTACACTTGAAAGACTAAGTATGTTCAGAAGGGAGGCAGACACAGTCATGACTCCACTACAATTATGGAACATGCATCAATGCAATCAGTGCCAAACATGTTGAACTTTGTGTTAGATGGGCCCAAGCACGACACAACATGCTCTACCTGAGTCCACTCGTAACTATAGCTAACAATGTGATGCCAACTTGAGGACACAATTGCAAACTGCAGTATGGACTAATTTAAGCAGTGCATTAAATAACCCCCAACCGCGCACTCACTGCCAGTACTTCACCTGCATCGCTTTCATCACATGAAGGTTGGGCACATTCTTGTCAGCAAGCTCGGGATGCTTGGCCAGGTGGACGTCTTTTTTGGCCACCATTACTCCCTCCTTGAAAAGGAGCTCGTAGATAGCAATGCGATTCTTCTTGGGCATCAGCATCTGTGTTAAGACCACAGATAGTCATCATTTGGGCATGGTTTCCCTCCAGTGGCTACCATGCTAACTAGCTTAGCTAACCGCTTGTATGACGCGCTGCTACATTGCAGCAAAGTATGAAACAATAGCTCGGGCGGCATAACACAGACACTCTAAATTGGTGGTAAACAACTGCCTACGCTAAACACAGTTTTCCGGGGATTCATAAAATATGAGGGGCTACTTTATCTGAAATAAAATGGCAGCCACGGACGTAGACAAACATAACCATCTTCTAGTCGCAATATCATCTAATTCATATCAATCATGGTTAAAATACATCGACATCTTAAACTCTAATGATTACACGATTTGAATGTTCCGTGGAGTTTTGGATTAACACTCAAGATTTTAGAGATGTATTTAGATTTCTACGCCAGTCGGCATCTTCACCTTTTCGCTTGATAGCAGACCGGAGCCGGAAGGACAGCCCGGCGTTGCCGAGGAGGGGATATGCACTCGCTGGGAGCCTGGAGTAAAATGTCGCCCCCTTTCGTTTCGGAGGATAATAGCAGCTCTGTACCCCTTCGTAACTGCCAATCAAGGACATTAGAATTAAATAGGACTGTGGCTTCCACTACAAATGAATGGAATGGAGTGTAGTACGCCTTAATGGTGAGGAAGACGCAGAGCTGTGCGTACACTTTCATGTCCTATTTACAACAACCAGTGTTATAAATCTACATTTTTATGACACGTAACTGTCTTTGTTTTGGGGGAAAAAAAGGACAAATCTGTTTTTTGGACCGTCTTTTAGAGCAATTAATGGTTGAGCAGGGTTCACAACGCAATGTTTCTGGATTCTGCTCACCATCATGGCGGCGAAACCCGCGCAGGGCGTACTACGGAAGTGCACAGTACTCTTCTTCTTCTTCTCTTTTTGTCGTTTTTCGGCGGAGCATTACCGCTACCTTCTGTTCCGGAGTATGGGTCGGAATAGGCTCACAATCCTATGCACAAAAATAAATGAACGAATTAATAAATAAAACAAAAACAGTATATACAAAAAAACCCTACATTTTACAGTCCTCTTCAATTCGGTGTCCTTGCATATATTCAGTTTTGTTGATCAATCAATACCTCGCTGACAATTCAAATGAATTCAAAAGAATTACTGGGTTTGCAGAGATTTTTGATACAGGTTGTTTTGGACTTCACTGGGTGGGATCGTTTGCTTATATTCACAAAAAGTCTTTTTTTCAAACCACCTATCTCATTTTACAGTACTTGATTTCCTGCCAATGTTCTCGAACAACTTTTTTTCAAGCGCTTAAAACGGCTACTTTTACTTTGACGTTTACGTGGTGAACGTCTGTGCTTTGCCTTTTATTTTGAAGTAAACAGGTAGCTCTCCGGAAGTCGCATTACCAACTCTGTCTTGACCTCATCTCTTGCTTTCTCGAACCCCCGCCCCCCTTCTGCCCGGGACTAAAGACGACGATGGTTTCGTTTTTCATAGAGTGAAGCAAGTAGATCATCCTCGTCGGTATGTAAGCCTTTTGTGATTACATTAACTGCGTTAACTGTACCGGAAGTCATGCCAAGCGATACGATCGAAATCATTTTCAGCGCCGTCGCACCTCATCATCCGCTTGTCCAGGTGTCAGCATTGACCCACAATATTGAATCTCATGACGCTTATGGAACTACGAATTTGTTCTACGTAAGAGTTGTTTTGCAGACTGGAAGCTGATATTGCTTTCCCGCAACTCAGTATTGCAGTTTTAATTGAAGGCAATGCAAAGATTGCGTGCAGCGGAGAGGGATGTGCTGAGTAGAAATTATATATATATATATATATATATAATTTGTTAGCTTTACGTGGTGGTCGTGGTCACTGCTGCTGACCTCCATGTTGAGTGGGCTCTCTCCATGGTTCTGAAGTGAATGGGCCGCTGGGACACACACTATTGTTGTGTTTGTCGTCTGTAGTGGTCTGCAACTGCGCTGTATCATACACACTGAGAACGGCAAGGGGAGCAATGAAAGGGACAATACAGTGCATCCATAAGGTATTCGTGGCACTTCATTTTTCCACATTTTTGTGTGTTACATTTATCACGAAGTGGAATAAATTCATTTTGTCTTTGAAGTTTTTGAAAATTGCAAATTGCAAAATGCAAATTTGTTGAAAATAAACTTAAGAAATCACATCCCGGGAGAGATTTAAAGTTTCCGTCCAACCTGGTGGAGCTTAAGAGGTGCCCAAAGAGGTATGGGCAAAACTTTCCAAAGATAGGTGTGCGGAGCTGGGGACATTATATTAAAATTACTCGAGGCTGTAATCACAGCAAAAGGTGTATCAACAGGTCTACTTGTGTACATGTGATGTTTTTTGGACATTACATGTATTTTTTATTTATTTATTTGAAAACATTCATTCATTCATTTTCTATACCGCTTATCCTCATTAGGGTTTCAAATCAAAAAGCATTTTTAATGATGTCATTATGGAGTGTTGTGTGTAGGATTTTTAGGGGACAAAAGAATGTATTCAATGTTGGAAAAACAAAAAGCCAAACTCTCATCTTTATCATCAGCAACTGAGAAATGTATTAGGTGATCCTATAGGGCACATTTTTCAATGTTTTTATGCAATTTCATTTTAATAATGCAACAATGAACCCAGAAAAGGATTGTGGTGTCACACAACTTCTTTTTCACTTGCCTTTTTTCAATTATAAAAAATGATAATTCCTTTCTTTTCTTTTCTGATGTCTTTTTTAATACTTTTTTGTCCAAATTGTATGTAATTTTAAACATGTTAATGCCATATAGTTATTATTTATTAAACGTTTCCACTGTTACTATATCATATATTATATTATTTTTTATTTTAAAACACTGGAAAAGTTTTGTGGCATGTTATGGTATGACTTTACAGATACAGCATAGTTATATTAAATAATTTGAGCATCATTATCCCTATTTGCTCATTGACTGGGTTAGATCACATGGTTAAACTAATGTCTTCCAGCAGGAGATGTCCAGCATCCTTTGGCCTACACATGTGTGATCATTTTGAAAGATTAAGACAAATTCCTAATGCTTTTCTATTTGGTATTATAATACAGGGGCATATTTAGGTTGCACTCAAACAAGCAAGTGTCTTACTGGCTGCCACGTTAAAGAGAAAGATTCATTCAATTGGTGTCCATTTATGCTGCAGAGGTGACAGGCAAAGTGTCACTGCTAATTTAATGAATTGCACTCATTCCGTAAGTTGTCTTTTCAACCTTTGTGTTATTCTTGCCGCACACCCGCTTTAATTTGGCCTCACAAGGTCAACATCTGCTACCACATGACATTTAAAGCCCAGGAAGTAGCCACTTCCATGGCTTTTTCCTTTTTGTCGGTATCCTCACAGGCACTTTGTCTGACACACTTCACTTTACAACAAACCTTCATCAATATACAGTATATATTTTGTACATTTTCCATAAGCCTTAAGTGTTCTGTCCTGCGGCAATAATAGTAATCCTCACATTTATTGTGATCACAAATATGAAAATACCTTGGCAGAGGTAATGAACAGTTATAAAGCTTTGAGGCACACATTCTGAAGCTTTCAAAACTTCCTGAAGGCTCCATCTACACACTTATACATTTATAATGTCATATATAATTCAGAAGCTCTATTGATTTCACGCCGGATCTTATTTGGGCTGACACGCTCCATCAGTGTAATCATCGCTAAATATATTTCTATAAGATTGTTAAGTAAAGGTTGAGTCTTGCTGCAATTAATAATTTTCTATTAATTCTGAAATTATTATTTATACTTCTTTGTTCATCTCCATAATGTGGCATGTGCTGCGATCACTTCCTGTAATAAATCAGCCACAGTGAAACAACAGCCTTTTACACACGTGAGATGTGTGTTACTGACTGATTGGCGAGCCTTAAGAACTTTTGACTGGCTGAGTGACGACACATGTGTATTATTGATTCTATGCTCAGATATTGTAAGGGCTTTATCAAACGTGGAGTCACAGGTGACTAGTCCAAGGTGTACCCAGCCTCTCGCAGGTTAACAGTATATGTAAAAAGTGGATAAGTGCACGATAGGGGTTTTGGAGACACACACACTGTTGGAGACAGACATGGACAAATACAGCTCTTTCGCATTAAAGCTACAGATACTCATTATATAAGATGGCGTGTTTAGATTAGGGCTCACTAAAAGCATTTTAAAACTGTCTTTTGGCCAACACACTTCCAATACCCTGTGGCATCTAAATAAGTCTCATGTTGACACAGCGTTGTATTGCCGTCTTTGTTGCATTACCCAGTTGTAATGATGCAATTTTGCATATGTTCATGTTGTGTAATATAGTGTTATTGCTTGACTTATTGGCAGCATCTACCAGCCAGACGACAACAAAGGCCTTGTATATCTGTGTGTGTGTGTGTGTGTGTGTGCAGCTGCAGCGCCTTTGAGCGAGTCATCCTGCCAAGTATCAGCTTCCCTGCCATGAAGAGGCGACTCCAGGGGCAGTTAGACGTTTAGCTTCAATGAGCGACAGTGTTAGTGATGCCAAACTGCACCAAAGCAGAACCTTTGATGGAGTGTTATTACTATGTCGCTGTTATTAAAGCACAGAGGGAAGGATTCAAGGAGAATTTCCCACCACTGGCTTTGCATCAGTTGTCACAGACGCAATACTTGTGTGATATCAAATATTTTTGTGAACTTGACAAGGGATCGGCCATTTAATTGTCTTCCAACCACAGCAACAAAGCCAAGCTGGACTCATTTTCAAGATTGTCTCAATGTCCCACAGATAACCCCAGACCTTATGCCCCTTTTCTTGTCTAATTTGTGATTCATGGCGGTCATACATTTGCTTTAACAATGGTAGGATGCAACACAGAGGTCAGATGGAGAGTCTCCTCAGGGACCAACCTGATTAGATGATCTACAGATGGCGTGGACATCTGCCTGTGTGTGCATCATCTTTATTAGACATTACACGCTGTCTTTATAGGACACGCCTCTTTAATCCATTAAAGAATCAATTCAGTCTATAGTTCCAGGTTTGTGGGAAGTTTCATGGAAAACTCTTCGGTTCCCACAGGTGTGCTTGGGTGGGTTTGGTGTGGAAGAACCCCTTCAAACACCTCACACTGAGTTGACTGTCTCATAGGTATTCATATTTTATCCATTCTTGTCACTTCTAAAGGACACGTCCCCAAATACTGTAGTTGATAGTCTGCGACGTGTCCCTCCCCCACAATTGATTGGCAGTTGACCACCTGATGACTCAGCGCCGTGTCACCACCTCTTTCTCCCTTTCGTTTATCAACACGTTCATCTCCTGCTTGACTGAGAGGAATGTGCTTGACCCTCCCTTGCTAATTATTGATGGCCTGATATGTCTTAGCAGGGAAATATCAAAGTTCACTCCTGCAGTGTGTGTGTGTTGAAGGCGTGCTGCATAGCAACATGCTGCAGGCCAGCAAAAGCAACAACGGTCCACACTTTCAACGAGGTGTCAGCTCTCCTGAAGGTCGTTCGGAAGAACAAGACAGCAACCGCACCAAGGTTCTGTATCTGTGCTGATCCGTTATAGCTGTTTAATTGCAGTTATTGAAGGTTCAGAGCTTTTTCAGGGTGTATTTTGACTCCATCAATTGATAGTTTTAAAGTTCACCGACACCTTTTGTGTTATGGGAAAGAGTAGTCGAAGCTAGACGAACGTTAGGATTTGTGAGCAGTAGTACGGTTTAATGCCAAAAAGGAGTACAGCAGATGCAGTATTTGCTTTGAAGATGTTGACAGAGAAGTACAGGGAAGGTCAGAGGGAGCTGCATTGTGTTTTTGTAGATCTGGAGAAAGCTTATGTGGTATTGTATGAGGAAGTCTGGAGTGGCAGAGAAGTATGTTAGAGCGGTGCAGGACATGTCCGAGGACTGTAAGACAGTAGTGAGGTGTGCTGCAGGTGTGACAGAGGAGTTCCGAGTGAAGGTGGGACTCCATCAGGGATCAGCTCTGAGCCCCTTCTTGTTTGCTATGGTGATGGACAGGCTGACGGACGAGGTTAGACAGGAATCTCCATGGACTATGATGTTTGCAGATGACATTGTGATATTTAGTGAGAGCAGGGAACAGGTGATTGTTGAGACACCCGGGCAAAGTATGAAAACAAAATCCAGAATGAGATCAGAATGAGCACACAAGCATAGATAGGCTTAGCATGTGACAAACTGTTGTCAACTGACTCCACATTTTACAGGCAATTGTTCATTCTCCCGATAAGAAACAAAGTGAAAGTCAACATGTCGCATATCTGGTCACATATCCACAAATAACAGCAAAGCAAACCAATTCTGGTGCATGCTTATCAAAATGAAGCGCAGTGAAAAATGTTTAGGATATTTTAAATTGTTTTTGAACCAATTGTGGTCAATATGTGCATAAATAATAATATATATATGTGCCTGTAAAGCATAAATAAATCCATTCATATATATATTATTATCATTATATATTATCATTGTATATATATTACTGTTTTCAAGTTTTTAAATAAAGACATTTTTAAAGTATGGCGGCTTTTATTTTATAGTGCCGCACCACCATGATCAATTACATGTAGTAGAAACCCTGTAATAACATTATAGCGCGCTGATTGGATGATTATTAGTCAGGGTGAACTTGTCTTCATGCAATGGCGTCATTGTTTTGGGGTTTTTCATTTTATCTTCATGAAAAGTTACTGACAAACACGTTCTAAATATAATCACGATGTTGTTTGTAAATCTACAATTATTGACTTCTGCAGATGTTAGTTAGACGGTATGTGCAACCATCCAGATTCCCAGTGCCTTTCTGGATTAGCCCCTCCAAAGGCAGGTCACTCCCTACACTCAAACAGCAACACCCCCCCACCCCCCTCCAACTGCCTTCCCTCTCCGCCTGCATCCCTCCGACTGAGAGCCCTGTCAGAACCACTTGAGCCAAACACCGCGGGATTATCACTCCCTTCACTGAGAAACACAAACTAGTCATCTGAGCTGCTTTCCTGTTGATGCTCTTGTTGCACCAAAGTGGAAGGAAGCTGCTGTCCAAGACCACGTGTCTTCTTTTTCTCCTGGCGCATTCTACGCTGCTGCTAATGGACGACTGGGGGTAGGCTTTTGTTTCGTCGTGGGGGCTGTGCTGGTCTTTGTCTCAGCTTATGGTGTGTTGATGCTCGCAGTTCTGGATGTTTCCGGACTTGCTCTGGTGCACTGGCTGGTTTGGCAAGATGCTGGAGGAGGGGCAGCGAAACCTCAGTCTATGTTGCTGTTGTTTGTGCGCTACCATGTTTAAAAGTGGGAGCACATAGCAGGGCCGTGCCTAACAAAAGCAGTCTCTCAGCGTGAAGCTAATGGATTAAGCAAGCATGATAAACACCCTCGCCCCTTCCAACGCTGCAAAGACGTTGCTGTGGAAATTCTCAATGAAGTGGATTTTGGGGGAAATCTCTCCCTCATTCTCTAGGGATGATCATTGTCAAAAGTGTCGCTTCATGTGATGGCCATGGTTGACCCAAATACCCATGCTACTCTTGCCCCACTCCCTTATAACGTCTCCTGATATCCAATCCAAACAGATCTGTGCTTGTTCTTTTTATTGTTACATTTGCACTTTCTGCACTTGACAATCAGTGGTTCTCAGTTATTTTCTGTCACACCTCCCCCAGGGGCCAGAAATGTTGTCGCCCCCCCCATTTGAAATACTGTGACAACTGATAATATGTATTTACCTGTACAAACAAAATGGAGAGCTGTGAGTCAAAATGGCATGTTGAGTATAATAAATGTAGACATATTGGCAGGTTTACACAAATATAATATATACTCCCTGCTTCTCGCACTTAAATGAACCGGTCGGTGTCAGCAATCCTTTGTTTACTAAAGGATTCATTTGTGCTGCACTTTGGTCTGTGTATGGGGCTTTGACCCTTCTAATTAAGACCTCTGTATCTTCATCTTCATAGATCGCTAACCTATTGAGCCTATGCATTAGGAATACCTGTTATGTCTTGGGAAGAAGAGAAGGGGCCGTTCAGAGTGTTCTCTCGCTCTTCCACTAATAGTTTGACCTTTTGGGTCATTTTGGGCCACTCTTTCTCTCCAAATTGCCATCCGGTGTCGTCAGTGCATTCACTTTGTTGAAATACCGCCAAATAGCTTCCTGAACAGTTGACTAACTCTTTTCTGATCCAGTGGTATTATATTGTCTTTTGACTTTTACAAGTCCTCAAATTAGTTGTCTTGTGTTCCATTTAAGGTGGGCAACAGTTTGTCTATGGGGTTTGTCACTGCCATTGAAGAATGTGATTAGATCTTCCTTGCCAGTATTGTGAAACTTGTGTGGAGTTTGATTTGTGCAAGCTGCACACATTCCTCAGTTTCTTTCCTGAAGGCTTTGTCATGTTGGTTTGGGAGTACAAAGTTTTCCTTTGCTGTTGGTGTTATTGGGGTTATCAAACAACTTGTCGTTATTGTTCCAATTTCCACAAGGTTCTTTTCAGTCTTGTCAGAAATGACAGCAACCTGCTGAACCGATGGAAGTAGAAACATAGTGTCTGGGATCGTTAACCACTGATCCTGGAGGAAAAACAAAAATTTACCGTCCACTAACTGTACAGGGAGTCGAGCGACTGCCGTAATCCTCTAATTCCCTTAAATTTGCTGGAGCCTTTTTCATCTTATTGATGATTTGCCTTGGGTCGTTACTCTTGACGTGAGGTCCTGTAACTCCTTTGGGATCTAAATGGCGAGGGACGTTTTGTTTCCGTGCTTGTTCTCAAGGAATATTTCTTCACCAGTAATGCAAGACTTCATCTGATCCTTGTGGGTTTGCTTGCAATTGCAGCCTTTGATAAACACTGAATTGAACAAATAACTGGTGACACAAAGAGGGTGTTGTCTTGATCTCTCTGCTACATCATGTCTTTGGGAGTCGACATGATGTCATCTGCAATCCCAATTCCTTAATGTCTTTGATAAAGAATTTACTTGGATTCATGCTGTCGTTGCGGTTTTGTCAGATGTTCATTTATGTAGATGTTGGTTCTTTTCATCCTGCTTCCCTGCTTTAGCAATACCACCTTGTTTTATTGTACATCGGAATGCATGAATTGATGTTTTTCACATCCACATCTACCCCCCCTGATTGTGGAAAGTTGGCCACTTGTTGCTTGAAGCAAAATCAGTTTGTTCTCCTCCTCTGTTATCCGCTGCCGTGGCCTAAGACCTGTCTGTAATGTGGACCCCAATCACAATCACATTGTTCATGCATGTAGACTGCTCCAAATCATTCATTCTGCAGCTCATTTGCAATATAATGCAATCTTTTTTTGCTTTTTTAAGGCATCACTTTTATTTTTACAGACCATCAATTTCTTTTCAAAGTGATGCATTATCATTCTGCTGAAAACCTCAGAAGTCAGAAATTCTGGGTTTACAGTATGTGGAACAAAAATCAGCTTTCGTAGGAACTTAAGGATAATAAACAAACTCCTAAGTGGGATTTATGTTTCCTTCTAGGTGACTTTTTATACTAAGCTAGGCTTTGTAATTGCTGGTAGTAACTTGCTTGTTTGTCTTTATTGGACAATCAGTTTTAATATTGCATGAGCCATGTCAGTACTCTGTCATTTTCTAGTTTGCATTTCATTTTGATATGCTTTTTGATTTGCGTCCTGCAAACAATCACACTCTTATTAATCGCTTCATCAAAGTGTCACGTGTGCATTTTTATAGAAACAAACAATAATAAAAAAATGACAATCTTCCGTGTGCTGTATAGCAACATGGAAACGTAACAAAAGATACTAACAATTAAACGGCAACTGTTTGATTTTTTATTTGGTGATTGTTAGTTAATGTGTGTTGACAACACGGTGACTCTGCAAGTTGTCCCACAGAAATGCCAACGAGCCGATTCCACTGAAGATTAATATCCACTCTTTCTATTTATTGGTCTCAGGGGAGGCGAAAACTGAAGAATGAGACTGAAGCATTCAGGTTCAGAATCTGCTGTTTCCTTTATGCCTTCAACTAATTCCCCTTTGGATTCAGACTTTGTACTTTTCACAGCTGCTGTGTATACATAATAGTAACACTGCATGGTAATATTAACGGTAATGGTTTAATTTTATTTTGAACATACATCAAGGTTACATTGGAATTTATCACATTAGAGCCGCAACGATTAATCGATGAATCAATTATCCAAATAATCAAAACTATTTTGGTAATCGATTCATCGTTTCATTTAAAAATGTACTATAAACATCCAGATTTTAGCAACTCAAATGTAACTATTTTTTAATATCCTTAGTGATCCATGAAACAGACATTTTATCTTTAAGGATTCAGGCAAAATATTTCACATACATCACCTTTGACTTTGGAAAAGAGCTATCAACATTTTTGCCTCTTTTTGATATCTTGCAAAGCATTCCCCTGCAGAGATGTGTGCGTAGAGCGTGTGTAAAAGCATTCCCACGCAAAGTAAATGGCATACTTGTACTTGTGGTTAGGAAAATGTCTACATTTCTGCACTCTCTCCATTATCTCTTACTATGCATACACACAAAACCTACTGGTAGAACAGTGAAACTGCAGTACAGTGTTTGTGACGTTTGTCAACTGATAGTTTATACTTTGCTACATCAATTTCGTTGACTGAGATCTTCCTCTTCGCTATGACTTTTGGGGGGGAAACCGTCCATTCATGCATTCTTAATGGAATTACTGAAAAGATGGGAAAATTAAAAATGTATTTTTAAAATTTCAATTAATCGATAAAATAATCGACCGATTCATTGATTATGAAAATAATAGTTAGTTGCAGCGCTACATCACATGTTACAATTCACAGTTCAACATGTCCAAAAAGGAGTAGAAAGTAACAAACCTTATTTAATCCTACCCCCTTTCCACTTCCCATTAACTTCCTGCGTTCAACATGTACCGTTTACTAATTTTGAAATAGTTGACAGAAACATAGTTTGTTGCTGAGTGATTACAGACAATGTAATACTTCAAGTAGTGCTAAGAAATGAGAAATAAGTAATAAGTGCAAGAGTGATTAGACATAGCATTGTATGTACACAGTTGTTCAGGACTCTTCTTACTTGTTCTTCCTCAATACTATTGTATATCTACTGACAAATGTCCAACAGGGCTGAAAGTAACAGTTATTTTCTTAGCTGATAATCCAAAGTTATTTTTTTCGACTACTGACCAAGTCCCCGAGATCTACATTCTATTATAAACATAGAGAATATATCATATATTTAGTTTATTTAAGTATGAATTCGTATTTTCGTACATTGTAGATCAGGGGTGCAGACACTTTTTCAGCTTGCAAGTTACAAGTCTTACAAGTCCCTCTTACTAGAAAACATCTAACATGTCTAACCCATATACTTTGAAACTAGCATTTCACAAATTCACAGTTTACAGGTCATCAAAATGGTTGATGTAATAACAATTGACAATTCCAATAATTGACAATTCAATGTGGCATTAAAGATAATTACACATCATTTCTCAATAATTCTGTACATAACCTCAGGTCAAAATAGCTATGTAGCGTTCATTATACATACAGTTCCTGTATTTGCTATCAAGCATTTGCTATCCAACATAACAGAAATGACAATCATTATGCAAAAGACAATGCAGCTGAAGTCAAGCCAACAATTAATCATGAAGTGATTAATTTGAACAAACAAAAGTGTAGAAAACACATATCTGTGGTGGCGTTTAGGACACCAAGCAGAGCCGTCAATTAATTAATTCTTTTCTACATAACTAGCTGCTACAAGTGAACTATAACTTTATAGATACAGGCATCCTACTGCTGAGTTAACGTATCTGTAATCAGACTAATAACGAAGTGGCAATTGACGTAAGGTACCCCCATGCCTTAGATGGACCAAAGCAATATGAACCAGACACAAAGTTAGTGGTTTGATCCGCAACATATCAGAAAAGAGGCAAACACGTATGTGAACATCTTGTTTGGTCTGAAACACAAAGATCATAGGTCTGCTTTTGGACTAAGGACAATAAAAATATTCACATTTTGGAAGCTAAAATCAGAGAATATTTACTTAAAAAAATATTAATTGAATACCAAAACAGTTGTCAATTAATTATATCATCAATAAATGTCCATGCATAATGTGCGTATATACAGTGTATCACTTTAATCAAAAGGGAAATATTCTTATCCCTACACATTGTAGTGTTTTTCATGTTAGTTCACATCTTATTTGTTTTTGTTTTTTTTTATTTCTCCTCAGCAGTGCGTGAGAGGAGCTGTGGAAGCTGCCCTGCCCTAACTGCTAACATGTCTGGGGCTTACGACGAGTCAGCCAGCCTGGAGGAGAGCACAGACAGTTTCTGGGAGGTGAGAAAGACAAGACGGTTGCAGTTTGTTAACCTCTTTGTGAACCAGACTTTTGTGAAAATAGATTTGTTGATTTCTATAGGACCACGCGTAAACAGCCCAAATGGCCAATGGTGGAAGAATGGAAGTAAAAGCTGGCAAAAGTTCATACCAGAAGCTGCCTTAGAACGTCACCAACACTCTGTGGGGGCATTTAAAAAAATTTGGGGGGCAAATTTGGCAATTTTCCATATTTCGGAAGGTTAAAACAAACTTTCCGAGCTTTAACAGTGGCGGGATTTGTGTATAGATAAACATGCATAGTTCACAGCCTACCCTCAAACTATTGCCACAAAGCATAAGATGCAGTCTAGAATATCTTGCTAAGATGACAAACTAAAGTTCATGAGGAACTTTGATGGTTCACGTTCAATAACTGGTTAATTATTGTGTTGAGCCTTTGTCCGTATAGCTTATACACTCCTGCTCACTCTGCCTCTCGCCTGAAGACAACTGGGATAGGCTCCAGCATCTACTGTTTAACTTATGTCAATTTTTTCGTAAAACCCTTGTCTTTGTTAACAACTCACACAACACACTTCCGGCCTTCAAAAGAGCACTTTCAGCTTTATCCTGTTTACATGTGTTCACAAAATAAGGGTTTCCTAAGAAATAGCTAACACCAGCAATCAGTATACTTCTTTTAAAAAGTAACCATCTTTTGTGAAAGTGTACCCCTGTAAAAATAAACGTTA
Source organism: Oostethus manadensis (assembly GCA_024372805.1). Taxonomy (NCBI): domain Eukaryota; kingdom Metazoa; phylum Chordata; class Actinopteri; order Syngnathiformes; family Syngnathidae; genus Oostethus; species Oostethus manadensis. The sequence continues at coordinate 2,135,679 of QODF01000076.1, read as the reverse complement.
TAACATTTATACTGTATATAGTTGAATGCTTTGATAGTCATACACTGGTTGAAAATAATAATAACAATAATAATAATAATAAAATATACAATAATTAAATAATACTCCTGTAAGAAAGTCATAGTAAAGTGTGTAAACATGTAATTTCATTAAACAAGCTCAGACATTACATCCAAAAACAACTCATGCAAACGTTTATGATCCTGCCTATAAAAGAATCGGATTTGACAAATTTTAGGACCCGAAGCAAAACAGCGAATCGGAACCAGAAAAAAGTTATTAAGTTTAAAATATGTTTGTGTTTGAAAAGTAGTATACTCTGTTTGGTGCCCCAATGTTTGTGTAAGCTATGTTTACCCTTGTTTTGTTAACACAAGTAAACAGAATAGTGCTCTTATTTTGTAGACTTGAAGTGGATAACTGTTGAGCATTCCAACCAAGAAGAGCTTTAAGACAAGCAACACTGTGCTTCAGTGAGTTTGCTACATTTGGAAGGAATGGAACTGGTCTCACACACAAAGTCCCTCTCTGCGTGTCCCTGCACACTCTGCAGTGTTTTATCATCAACACGTCATCCAGCCGTGCAGGGCTTTTAGCCGTAGAAGCAATAGGTGTCGTCTTCCAGTGCAGGGTCGCTACATCACTGTCAGTCGCTGCATCACCGCGCTGCGGTGCTGACTCAACTGCTTGGCAATGCTGACGATACCGCCGAGGGTGTTGAGTTCATGTACAGTGGAGTGGTATGGCTAGTTTTATAAATCATAATAAAGGATCTTGAGCTGCCAGACCAAAGACCTGAATCTGTACCCATAATGGCTTAATTCTACTATACAGTATAATGTAATGTGATGAAATACAATCATTTTCACCTTAACAAAGATTGCAATGCTTACTTTTGAATAGTATTAATTGAACTATATGTTGTGGTTGAAGGCTGTGGCCTCTAATTTTGTAGAACAAGCACACCTTTGCTTGCGCCAATGGCTCTGTTTTAGGCGCATTTTGCAATTTCGTGCCACGCACAGCTTGGCGTAAGTACGCCTCCGTCCCTCCTACCGACACAAGTGGCAAAGAACAAGGATAGAAGGCGTGACTGTGTTTAACACAGTCGGGTCAAATCTTCACCAGTCCTCACCTTTAAATTCACCGCTGACGAAGCGAATCGCAAGTTTTGTTGAATATGGATGAAGACAGTGGAAGACGGCCGAACTTCTCCCAGAGAGAAAGTGATGTTTTGGTCCGAGGGGGCCAAGCTCACAGTGGCTGAATATGTGGTCACGCGAGCAGACCTCCACAGGTTGATAATGCAAAAGTGGCTTGGGAGGAGATTACAAGTATCGTAAATCAGGTTTGCCCTGATGTACTGAGAACCATTCCCCGGTGTAAAAAATGTTTCAATTATGTCAGAAGGAGGTCAAAACAAAAACTATCAGAGCACCGGAGGCACACGATGGCCACCGGTAAGGTAAGCATTTTTTCCCCACTAATAGACACTCATATTTAGAAACCTATATTTGTAATATGATTATGTAATATAATATGTAACATGAATAATCAAAACTATACATAATGGGGATGAAATCCGAAGCAATTGTGCCTAAAAGAGGCATTGCCAAGCTCGTGGTCTGGCCCTTGTCACTTGTGTTTGCATGTGAGATGAACATCTATTACCCAATTCATTTATTTCAGCGCACGAAAATTGCCACTACGCCAGGCTGAATCAGTCAGCACCTCCCTATGCTGCTCCGCCACACCCATCGCGATGCGCCTCGGTCTACCAAATTAACAAATTGCCTGCGCACTCAGTTACACCGGACGAAATTACACCGGAGCCCTTAGTCTCAGGACTGCCGTTTTGTATCTGCAGTACACGTATGCTAGTATGTCTTTCTATGCATCTTGACCACAAGACTCATGCCTGCACAATAAATAAGATGCAAGCGTCTGCTTGATGGACATACAGTAGTTTAGTGAAGCTTAGTAAACCCCAAACTCATCCTCACATGCAAATTTCTTTAATCCGTTTACTCTTTTTTCTTTTAAACTGAAAGAGTTCCGGGCCAGCTATATCTAATCTGTATGCTATCCTTGTTCTTGCGGCTCTTTCATTTGTCAATTACCATGGCAGCTCTTTAGCCCAAAATCCATTAGGTATATACCTATCAGACACGCATAACAAACTAAAAGGTGCCACAGACACACACACTTAATCAATTAATTCATCAGTCAAGCTTTGAGCTAGACCTCTCACCTCATCCAGAATCCAAATTTCAACATTATGGGAACAGTTTGGTATGTTAGCAAGGGTTATATGAACTTCAACCCCATCAAATCCCCATATTTGGTCAGGATACTTGGTCCATGAAATGTAGTTTGAATTTGCACATTTCATTCTGTTGGGAAGGTTGGGAACTACAAGCGTTCAGTGAAGCGGATTGACGATGGTCACAGACTCTGCAACGATCTCATGAACTGCATCCAGGAGCGGGCTAAAATCGAGAAGGCATATGCACAGCAGCTGACTGAGTGGTCTAAGAGGTGGAGACAGCTGGTAGACAAAGGTGAGAGAAGTTTCAAGCTCAGAGGTCTAAATATTCTGATAATGATGACATATCCCATCCCAGGTCCTCAGTATGGGACAGTGGAACGTGCCTGGATATCCCTGATGACAGAGGCAGAGAAGGTGAGCGAGCTTCACCACGAAGTGAAGAACAGCCTGATGAGCGAGGACTTTGAGAAGGTGAAGAACTGGCAAAAAGACTCATACCACAAGCAGATGATGGGCGGCTTCAAGGAAACCAAAGAAGCAGAGGACGGCTTCAAGAAGGCCCAGAAGCCCTGGGCTAAGAAGCTTAAGGAGGTAATAGAACGATAGAAGCCAAGAATTCCACAAAAGTTGAATCTGTGCCAACTACACTCCTTCTTGGTTGATCAAGATGTTTCACCTTAAATCAGAAGAATTTTTAAACATCTTCAACAATCAAGGAGAGTCCAGTTGTCTACAATTTAGAAAGGTGGGACAGAGAATCCACACAGCTATGTTCTTTTGTCATCTCGCACTGTCAGCTGGAGGCTGCCAAGAAGTCGTATCACGTGGCCTGCAAAGAAGAGCGGTTAGCCTCCACCAGAGAGACCAACGGCAAGGGTGAAACCTCTGTAACTGCTGACCAGCTGAAGAAACTCCATGAGAAAGTGGACAAGTGCAAAGTGGATTCACATAAGGTGAGAATGATACAAGGCTCTCCTACACTTATTTTTAAAGGTCTAAAGCATCGCGTGTGTTATCAGCATTGTTAATATGTGACTCAGCCTTGCACTTTAGCCCCCACACTGAGAAGGTCTCTTCTCCATTGCAATCTGCTCTCTATGATTTTCACTGTGTTCAGCTGTGATTTGCTATGTGTGGGTTTGTGTGAAGGCCAAGGACAAGTACGAGAAATCTCTGGATGAGCTGAATAAGTGCACACCTCCGTACATGGAGAACATGGAGCAGGTTTTTGAACAGTGTCAACAGTTTGAGGAGAAGAGGTTGAGCTTCCTCAGGGAGGTGCTGCTGGACATCAAACGCCACCTCAACCTCACGGAGAACCAAAGGTTAGAATCATTTAGAGGCTTAGTATTGACCCTTAAGTAGATAAACTCATAAAAGGTTGGGTGTGCCTATGTGAGATTCTAAGAACATCACTCTGAACTCTCACCTGTCTTTGAGCAGCTATGCATCAGTGTACCGGGAACTCGAACACACCATCATGTCAGCCAGCCCTCAGGAAGACCTACAGTGGTTCAGCAACAACCATGGCCCCGGCATGCACATGAACTGGCCACAGTTTGAGGTAGATTAACCATCATAGTCCCTTCAATACCAGAACAAGGGCAACAATCAAAACATTTTCTTGCTTTGTAGGAGTACAACCCAGACCTCGCCCATAGCATCACAAAGAAGGAAAAGTCAAAGAAAGGCAGTGATAGCATAATGCTGACCAATGTCACCACAGCGGTGGACCGTGCTCAAGTTTCAGATCAGGGCAGGTGAGTTGTGTTCAAGTGACCTTGGGATAGAGGACCAAAAGGTAGTTTCAGCCTGCTGAGTCAGTTTGGTCTCACCATTTCATGATCCCTCATGGGTCCACACAAAGTTCTTTCTTTGGTCTCTATTCAGTGTCAGCAGCTACGAGAAGAACCAAGCATACACGGCTTCCAACGAGTGGTCGGACGAGGACCAGACGCCACCCAACTCATCCAGTGACACCAACGGAGGCAGCAACCCCTTTGACGAAGAGATGGTCAGTGGCCTGAGAGTGCGGGCGCTGTACGATTACGAAGGCCAGGAGCAGGACGAGCTCAGCTTCAAAGCAGGTGAGCGTGACGCACAATCTTAACACATCTCCTGTTGGTCATCCTGCTGGAGTTTTGTTTATGTTTATCCACTAAGGTGATGAGCTGACAAAGCTGGAGGACGAGGATGAGCAGGGCTGGTGCAAAGGTCGCCTCGACAACGGCCAGCTGGGTCTCTACCCAGCCAATTACGTGGAGCCTATCTAGCGGTCTTTCAAACTCTAAATTGGACAAAACCATGAATGCACACTGACTTCCTCACGCTTCTCTGGGCGATCATCCCACTGAGCTTTCTTTCCCATTCAGGATCAAGTGACTCCCAATTCTGTATTTTTAAGAGATGGTCTTCGAAGTCATGCATGCATAGCAAGAACAAGCTATGCATTGTGTATTTTATGTATATATTTCATTGTTTTCTTTGTAACCATCTGGATGCTTGTACAGTGTTGACGCCTCAATGTGAATTAGTTACATGTTTAGTTTTAAAGGATCTTAAAAATTCTGGTTTAAAACATTACACACCAGGCAGGCTATGTTGGTGTTAGCTAAGCATAAAAACTGCAAACACAAAATCCATGGACAAGCAAAAAACTGGCATTTGTACACTTCTAATCCTGTGCTTTAATACACAAAAACAATGTTGCTCTGCAAAAGAGGATCTTTACACCAAGAACCACCGCAAAATTTTGCATGCACTTTTGCTACCTCAACTTGCCATCGCAATTTAGCCACTGACATGTTTCTGAAAAAACTGGCTTGAGTTAAACAATAAGCCAGTAAAGGAACATTTCAATTCAATTCAATTTCAGAAAATCTTTGGTCCTGCGACCCTAATGAGGATAAGCGGTATAGAAAACAAATGAATGAAAATCTTTGGTAAATAAATTTGTTTTGGTACAATTATTTCATATATATTTCTAATATACAGTCGTCCCTCATTTGTAGCAGTTAAATGGTTCCAGACCAGACCATGTTATAGGAGTCAATGTTAATCCATTAAATATTTTCACATTTAGAGCATTGAAAACCTGTTTATGGCTTTCTACATGCCTTTTTATCATTATTATAGCCATGTAAACATGAAATAATATCCCTATACACACCTTTCCAGTCCTATTATTCATTGTTTACACTACATTTCAACTCTTATGCTGCAGAGACTCAAGACGGTCACTAGCTACAGTGGTGTAAAAAACTATATGCCCCCTTCCTGACATTTTATTTTTTTGCATATTTGTCACACAAAATGTTTCTGATCATCAAACACATTTTAATATTAGTCAAAGATAACACAAGTAAACACAAAATGCAGTTTTTAAATGAATCTTTTTATTATTTAGGGAGAAAAAAATCCAAACCCACATAGCCCAGTTTGAAAAAGTCATTGCCCCTGCACCTAATAACTGGTTGGGCCACCCTTAGCAGCAATAACTGCAATCAAACGTTTGCCATAACTTGCAACAAGTCTTTTACACGCTCTGGAGGAATTTTGGCCCACTCATCTTTGCAGAATTGTTGTAATTCAGCTTAATTTGAAGGTTTTCTAGCATGAAGCGCCTTTATAAGGTCATGCCACAGCATCTCAATGGGATTCAGGTCAGGACTTTGACTAGGCCACTCCAAAGTCTTCATTTTGTTTTTCTCCAGCCATTCAGAGGTGGATTTGCTGGTGTGTTTTGGGTCATTGTCCTGCTGCAGCACCCAAGATGGCTTTAGCTTGAGTTGACCAACAGATGGCCGGACATTCTCCTTCAGGATTTTTTGGTAGACAGTAGAATTCATGCTTCCATCTATCACAGCAAGCCTTCCAGGTCCTGAAGCAGCAAAACAAGCCCAGACCATCACACTACCACCACCATATTTTACTGTTGCTATGATGTTCTTTTTATAAAATGCTGTGTTCTTTTTACGTCAGATGTAACGGGACATGCACCTTCCAAAAAGTTCAACTTTTGTCTCGTCAGTCCACAAGATTTTTTCCCAAAAGTCTTGGCAGTCATCATTTTGTGTTCAATTATGTTATCTTTGACTAATAGTTAACTATTTTTTATGAGCACAAACATTTAAGTGGGACAAAAAGTCAGGAAGGGGGCCAATAGTTTTTCACACCACTGTAGCTTGCTAACAAACAGGCGAGCTAACAAGTTAGCTTCAACATCATTTCTAAACTTAAGCCAAAAACGTACCACTTCCACACGGGATGGGAAGATAACTTTTTTTTCACTATCATTTTGGACATGCCTAGTCTGACTTTATGTCTCAAAGTTTTGTGTCATTACTGCTGCCTAGCGACCAGAATACTACATTTTACTTGTATTTCAGTTTGTTTTGACTAATAATAGACCATAGTCTACCATGACAGGGCGCTAACGTATTCATATTTTTTTTTAACTCGAGGATGCGATAAATGAACCGCGGTATTGAAAGGGTCGACTGTAACTGCATCTTAACTGCATGCCACCAGATGAAGCCTGGAGGTAGCCGTGCAGCGGAGCGAGAATCCTCGTTCGAGCAACAGCGGTACTGTTTCAGTCTTTGTGCCAAGCTAACAAACCTAACAGCGACCGACTCGGTACTTCCTAGCAGTAGTACTGTTTGCGCTATGCTAATAAGCTAGCGCGGTGACTTTCTTCAGATGAGAATTTTTGTTTTGAGGGGCGTTTGTCATCTCTGCTTAAGTTCGTGTGCCAACTTACAGGCTGCGTTCAAGACAAGCGACGTCACATCACCCACTGTACAGGTTTACCCATTTACACAGCTAAGGCAGACATGTGACGCTTGTGAAACTGCTAGTAATGCTAGCATGACTTCTAGCACGCGCTCCTAGCATGACTTCTAGCACGCGCTCCTAGCATGACTTCTAGCACAGCTTGAGTTATAATAATAATTATTATTATTTAAAAAGCAGTGATCCGGAAGCTTGCTGTCGCGTTTGACGAGGGTTAATTGATTAATAAGCAGCCACTAAATTAGCACACCCATGCAGAGCAGAAACAAAACCTGCCTCCACTTACCGCCTTTTAAAGGAGAATAGCCTCATGCAAATGTTCGCTTACGCGGATGGAGAGCAATGATGCCGCTTGTGTGCTAATGCTAACATACGCACACTACCAAAGCTTCTGCATGGCCTCCATTTGCTTTCTCTGCAATGTTTTGAGCACATAATGTATGTAAGGAACCTCAGCCTAACTCCAGGGAGCATGTTGCAGCATACAGTAGGTGTGTTATATGATAGTGGTGTGGTGGCTACAGGTGTCAGCGCTGAAGGGAACACTACACCCAGCCTGGTGTAGTCTTACTTGCAAAAGCAGAGAAAGCTGCAGCCGGCAAGAGGAAGAAACGGGAGCAGCATCTGAAATATTGATGAGCTTTTCCTTATGCAAGAAAGAAGCTGGTTGTGTCAAGACCTTTCAGGTGGACTAAACATTGCCTTATCACAGTGCACCACCCTGCCGCTTCCAAAGTGCTTGCCTCAACTCCTTTTCTTCTGACCTTGCAGCGCTTGTTTACATTCCGCAATCAGAAGGAGACTTCTTGTTGCATCTCGACAGTATTTCAATGGCTGCATCCACTGTGACAGGCCTGGAATTGAACCCCTAAAGTCCTCTTTGATCTTGCTGGGAAATGTGAGGACAGCCTCCTACTGGAAGGACCCAATGACTGTCTTTTTGTGAGATAACTGCTCCAGTGTCCAAAGTGTAGTGCCTGTTTGAGTGGAAATAAAATCAGCAGGCACACCAGAGAGTCTCAAAGCAGTTTTTTGGAACTGGTTGTACAAACATTACGCCACTGGATGTCAGTATTTACTAACATTTTTGTCAGCTAGACAACTCTTAAGGTCCTGCAGCAGGAGACTTCTTGAAAGAATTTCCAGTTATCTGGAGTTCTTACTACAAGCAATGCACTGTGTTAAGTAGTTTTGTGTTTGTCAGATTACAACGCGACAAGATTTTTTATTCAGAAAAAAAAAAGCTTTGTAAGCGTAAGGCCTGGGACAAGAATAAATAAATTAATCACACAATAAATTAAGATGAACTGGATAATTTTGCCAGCACAATACTATACAGCACAAACTTTCCTTTTAATTGCACAAAACAGCACAAACAAATGAGACTATTGTCCATTTGCTCGGGGTGGGGGCCCACTTCACTCATGTTATATAAATTGCCTCTCGTCTCTCGCCTCAAAACAGGCAAAAAGAGAGTTCACTCTGTGCAATGCTTTCAGCACCTTGGCACGTTGGCAACAACGACATCTCATAACACTCCTAATATTTAATATAAAATATTATTTTTGATGTTATATGGGAATTGTTTAGGTATATTCCTACAACGGAATGTAATTTGAAATAATAAAATTATTATTTGTTATTGGTATTCTCTTGTGGCAGCATACCGACAATGTTTGCAGACAAACTGGCCCTTTATTATTTCTTTAAAAAGACAATTCTTTTTAAAATGTTTTCCTAATGACAGTATTTATTTGAAATTATTATATTAGAAAACATATATTTTAACTGCAGGATTTTGTAACTGTCCTAAAAATGACGAGGCAGCATTTTTGCTATTATTGTGTTGTCTGTCACGGAACAATTTTAACTTAATGAATGCTTGCACATGCACAGTCACACTAAATGTTGCAGGAGTATAAATAAGTCATTTATTTTATTTTGTATTAAAATTTATTTATGAAAATATGTATTTATTTAGCCGCACGGTGGCTGAGTGGTTAGCACATTGGCCACACAGTCAGGAGATCTGGAAGACCTGGGTTCAAATCTCCGTTGGGCATCTCTGTGTGGAGTTTGCATGTTCTCCCCGTGCGTGTGTGGGTTTTCTCCGGGTACTCCGGTTTCCTCCCACATTCCAAAAACATGCATGTTAAGTTAATTGGCGACTCTAAATTGCCCATCGGTATGAATGTGAGTGTGAATGTTTGTTTGTCTATATGTGCCCTGCGATTGACTGGCGACCAGTCCAGGGTGTACCCTGCCTCTCGCCCAAAGCCAGCTGGGATAGGGTCCAGCATCCCCGTGACCCTCATGAGGATAAGCGGTATAGAAAATGAATGAATGTATTTATTTAGCCGCACGGTGGATGAGTGGGTAGCACGTTAGCCTCACAGTCAGGAGGTTCATGGTTCGAATCCCACATTCCAAAAACATGCATGTTAGGTTAATTGCGACTCTAAATTGCCCATAGGTATGAATGTGAGTGTGACTGGTTGTTTGTCTTTATGTGCCCTGCGATTGACTGGCGACCAGTCCAGGGTGTACCCCGCCTCTCGCCCAAAGTCAGCTGGGATAGTCTCCTACATACCCGCTACCCTAATTAGGATACGCGGTATAGAAAATGAACGAATTAATATATTTATTTAAGAACGCAGGCAACTAGTTTACATTTTCCATAAATTTTTTGTGAAACATACTAATCAACTTGTTTAAAATTTATAAAATGTTTGCAATTGCAGACAAAATATGAAATATTTGTGTTGGGGGGGTTGGTGGTTTTGTTCTGTTATTATAGGTTTTTGACATTCAAGTTTCATGTTGCTGAGCATATAGCTATACTACAGTATTTAGTACTATATGTAGTGTACTATATAGTGTCTTGGTCTACAGAACTATATGAAAACAAATGAACCAGATAATAATGACCTGCAGTGACACGGTGTTAGCACATTGTAATTTACTTGGAATAATGCACTTTTATTTGTTAAGAACAGCATAGAAATTACATTGCATGAATACTTTTTGAAGCTTTTTGCTAAGGCACATATTGGCACAATTACCACACAAATATCATTCTTTTATAAAATGTATTCTCCACTACGTTGTTCCGTTGTTTTCAACTTTCCACTCATTCTAGGCTTAAAAATTAGGGTTTGGTGAGAAGGTTCAATTAAGCGCCCACAACCTGTTTTAAACAGCATCAAATAATTATAAAGATTTCTTCAGCAGCAATGATTTTTAGGAAATGCATCAGAGTTGAAATATTCTTTTCTGCTTTTACAGACAAATTACAAAGTGTCTTGTGGTCTGAAAGCTCTTATGACACCATAGCCAAAATAGAGGCACAACAGTCCAAACCACATTTAAAATAGTCCTTCAATCATTCAATGTAAGACGAGTGATCACTGAGCTAAGGGTCTCTCCATAAACTGTATAAAAGAGTGGATGGAAGTTCAGGATCTTTGTACCATGGAACCGCTGAGGTTAAACATCCCTGAATCAAAAAAAAAATGCCAAGACATACAAAACATTATACTTCAGACATGGTGATCTTTTGTCTTTTGCTGGGTCTTTGGCAATTATTACAAAAGAAGGGGCAGGCTCAACAGGAAGATGAATAATAATATAGTCTTTACTGGTTCCACATTTAAGTGCAATAAATTTCTGCGAAGTAGGATTATTAAAATAATGAATGGAATATTCTTCTCCCTGAGCCACCACCTTATTGTCGTGGAGGAGCTTGCGTGTCCCAATGATCCTAGGAGCTAAGTTGTCGGGGGCTGTCATGCCCCTGGTAGGGTCGCCCATGACAAACAGGTTCCATTCTTCATTCCACTCTTGTTTTTCCAGCAATGAAAGGCGACGGGCAGGGGTGGCAATTCTTGTTGCCCCCCGTCTCCAAACCTGCACATTGGAGTTTAATCCAGAAAACGAGAGGGTAGTTTCCCTACGTCTTCGTGTGGGGTTTGTGCTTATGCACCAAACAGCAGTTCAGAATACCAGCCCTTTTTGGAGTCCTTAAAGGAAGTACTGGAGAGTGCTCCTTCGAAGGATTCCCTTGTTCTACTGGGTGACTTCAACGCTCATGTTGGCAGCGACAGTGAGACCTGTAGAGGTGTGATTGGGAGGAACGGCCCCCCTGATCTTAACCCGAGCGGTGTTTTGTTATTGGACTTCTGTGCTTGTCACGGATTGTCTATAACGAACACCATGTTCAAGCATACGGGTGTCCACATGTGCACTTGGCACCAGGATACCTTGGGCCGCAGTTCAATGTTTGACTTTGTGGTTGTGTCGTCGGACTTGTGGCCACATGTTTTGGACACTCGGGTGAAGAGAGGAGCGCAGCTGTCAACCGATCACCATCTGGTGGTGAGTTGGTTCCAATGGTGCGGTAGGATGCCGGTCAGACCTGGCAGACCCAAACGCATTGTGAGAGTCCCCTGTCACAAGGAGTTTCAACTCCCACCTCCAGGAGAGCTTTGACCACGTTCCGAGGGAGGCAGCAAACATTGAGTGCTAGTGGGTGATGTTTCGTGCCTCCATTGTCGCTGCGGCTGATCAGAGCTGTGGCCGTTAGGTTGTCGGTGCCTGTCGTGGCGATAATCCCAGAACACTGTGGTGGACACCAGCGGTGAGGGATGCCTTCAAACTGAAAAAAGAGTCCTATCAGGCTGTTTTGGCCCATGGGATTCTGGAGGATGCTGACACGTACCGGCAGGTCAAGCGGCTCTGGCAGGCAAAACAACATGGAAAACTACTTCTGGATGGCTTCAAAGAGATTCTGGACCACCATCCGCCATGTCTGGGGTGGGGGTGGGGGGGAGCAGTGCACAGTCAACACCGTGTATGGTGGGGACGGTGTGCTGCTGACCTCGACTCGAGATGTTGTGGACCGATGGAGGGAATACTTTGAAGACCTCCTCAATCCCACCGACACATCTTCCAACATGGAAGCAGTGCTCGGGGACATGGGGGTCGATGCCCCTGGACTGGCAGACCGGGGCGGTGGTCCCGCTTTCCAAGAAGGGGGGCCGGAGGGTGTGTTCTAACTATCGTGGGATCACACTCCTCAGCCTTCCCTGTAAGGTCTATTCAGAGGTGCTGGAGAGGAGGATCCGCTGGATAGTTGAATCTCGGATTCAGGAGGAGCAGTGTGGTTTTCGTCCTGGTCGTGGAACTGTGGCCAGACTCTATACTCTCGGCAGGGTCCTTGAGGGTGCATGGGAGTTTGCCCAACCAGTTTACATGTGTTTTGTAGACTTGGAGAAGGCATTTGACCGTGTTCCTCGGGGAGTACTGTGAGGAGTGTTTCGGCCATATGGGGTATCGGACCAACTAATCCAGGCGGTTCGTTCCCTGTAGTCAAAGTTTGGTTCGCATTGCTGGCAATAAGTCAAGTCGGACCCATTTCCAGTGAGGGTTGGACTCCGCCAGGGCTGCCCTTTGTCACCGATTCTGTTCATTACTTTCATGATCAGAATTTCTAGGCGCAGCCAGGGCGTTGAGGGGTTTCAGTTGGGTGGCAACAGGATTTGGTCTGTGCTTTTTGCAGATGATGTGGTCCTGTTGGCTTGACCTTCAACTCTTGCTGGATCGGTTCACAGCTGAGTGTGAAGCTGCTGGGATGAGAATCAGCACCTCCGAATCCAAGTCCATGGTTCTTGCCTGGAAAAGGGTGTAGTGCCATCTCCGGGTCGGGGATGATGAGGCAAAGCTTTCAATTTGACGGTCGATCTACGTTCCTACCCTCACGTATGGTCATGAGTTCGCGGGTACAAGCGGCCGAAATGAGTTTTCTCCACAGGGTGGCTGGGTTCTCCCTTAGAGATAGGGTGAGAAGCACTGTCACCCGGGAGAGACTCGGAGTAGAACCGCTGCTCCTCCGCATTGAGAGGAGCCAGATGAGGTGGCTCTGGCATCTGGTTAGTATCCCTCCTGGACGCCTTCTTGTGGAGGTGTTCAGGGCACGCCCAACAGGTAGGAGGCCTCAGGGAAGACCCAGAACACGCTGGAGAGACTATGTCTCTCAGCTGGCCTGGGAATGCCTCGGCATCCGCTGGGAAGAGCTGGACGAAGTGGCCGGGGAGAGGGACCTCTGGGCTTCCCTGCTTAGGCTGCTGCCCCCGTGACCCGACCTCGGATAAGCGGAAGAAAATGCATGGATGGAGGAATGGAATATTTTTGCAGTTAAAGCATAGAAAACCTGTTTGGCTTTTTAAATACAGTTTTTACCATTATTAGAGCCCTGTAGACATGAAATACATCTTTACACTGCTATTATTTTTTGTTTACATTACGTTGAACAACTATTATGCGCAGGCTACAGGATCGCTGCATGGACATAAGAATTGCAAATAGCGATCTACCGAGTTAACTAGTTAGCCTCCAATTTCCTCATTCTAAACATAAGAAAATGTTTCTAATGGCGTTACTTTTAAGAAAAGTACAATGAAAAAAACCCAAAACACTATGACTATATATTGCAGTCAAATTTTACGTTACACTCTTCTGCACTCTACGTGTATTCTAGCGGCTTTGCCTGCACCCACTGAGACAAATAGATTGTATGACTGACAAAAGGGCTTACTCCGTTCATGCCGTTGTTCCAAACCGATGCACACAGTGAACTCTCTTCATGCTTGTTTGGCAGCAGGTAGTAAGAAAAACAAATTCACATGACAATGTATTGAGGCCGGCAAAATTATTAAGTTCATTTTCATTTATGGGATATTAAATTAATTAATTTATTATTATCCCAGGCCTTGGTGTCCACAAGACATTTTTGTTTCAAAACAAGAAAGTTTGACACATTTTAATCTTTGATTTTGTGACATGAAATCTTGTGACACACTAGTACATATGACTTGTCTTTAAATGTTTTTGTACTAATAGGCCATTATCAACCACAAAACAGTGATCTTTTATCAGTTAATTTATTTCTTTGAGAAAATCTGCGATTGAGCGAGGGAACTCTGTTCAAACCGCGATTGACGATAATAGACGATAATAGAAGTAAGCAGACCTAAGTGTGTCCCAATACTTTTGTTTAGTGTCACCACCGCCATGTACATTGTCACATTTGTTTACATTTTACAGTGGTTCACTTCATATGACACTTGTATGGCCATGGTAAAACATGTTTTACCATTCTGATGGAACCCACCCCAGGACATTGTATTTCGATTTCTAGTCTGCATTTCAAAGTAAATCCATCAGTTTTTTCCTCAAAGCAATCTATCAGTCTTTGTTCCTCTGGGGGGCGCAACCATGTATTTCACACCAAAGTACTGTTGTGTCTTTTGTCTTTCGCTCTTCTCCATCCTTCACTTCCTGTTGTATTTTTAAGTTGTGTTTCATTAGAAGAACATTGAAAATCACTTTATAAAAACAGGCAGATTGTGCTTAAAAGACAATGTACTTAATACATATATAGTGGTTGTTGTGAGCCACATTTGGAGGACAATTCGCATACTTTAACTTTTTTGGGCACCTCCAGGAGTCTTTTTTGTTTTTATTTGAGCGGCTTTTTGCATGCATTGCTCTTCATACAGGGTGCACAAACTGGTATACCAGCCTCTGAGAGACGTCTGGCTTGCGAATGATGCCCTTCTTGTAGTACTGACGTATGGAGCGGCTCAGCTTGTCATAGTTCATAGCGGGACGGTTCTTCCTCAGCCCCCACAGCCTCGCCACGTGAGCCGAGTCCTCGATTTTAAAAATACCTGGATGAGATCACACAAACATGCATGCATAAGTACATTTTCATAAAATTGTAGACAACACAAAGTGCACACATTGTAGATATTTCTATTTATTTTTGCTATTTTTATGCTTTCTTAACCAAGTCGAAATATGCAACCCAGACAGCAAAAAGAAAATCAATTTAAAAGAAAATGAAGGTTTACATAAAATACAAAATACATGTAATTAAATTTGCTTTAAAAGTTTTCAGCATTCATTTTTAAACATGAAAATAAATTCAATACTCACAAATATGAAGTATAATTTTTATAATATTGTAGTTCGAGCATAAAAATCTAAATTTGGACTTTAAATTGTATGTATGCTACATACATGTAATTGTTTTTGTTTACATTTTTGAATGTTAGAAATTCCTATTCACATAAACAACATTTCTTACTATCTTTATCACTAAAAGAGGATGAGGAATAGCTCAGCCCAGACAGAAGCAATGCTAGCAGCTAAGCTTGAGTGTAAAGTAACGAAAACAAAAAAACAAGTGCTTGGTCAACATTACAGTAGACTAATACGTAGGGGTAGAAAAAAAATGGAATTCAAGAAATAACTCATAACACGAAAGTGGTGACCGTGTTGATCTCGCTGTCACACGGTGTGTTTGTCAACATGTTTTCATTTAACGTAAACGTAACCTTAAATGTTAATTTAGCCCTTTCATTTACAGTATATGCTTTTTGAATAGGTTTATGTATGTAAAACTATAACATGTGTCTTGTGTTAACATTTTTTGACATAGTGCTTTAAGAGCACAGTTGGATTCACGCAGTGTAGTCATAACAAGTAATAAGAAGATAAGCGGAGGAAAATGGATGGATGGATGGAAGAAGACATGCGCCATATTGTTCGCAAATCGGAAAATGAACTCAAATCAAGGCAACATTTTGGCATATGTTTCTGATGTTAAGCAAAAAGCATGCCAACCGGGGCTTATGGTAACCGAGGGTACACTGTACATGCAAATGAGTCACAGACAATTATGACCCACCACTGCCAATAGATTGCAGTCCTGTGAGGCAAACTGCAGTCTGATGTGGCTGGCAGGCTATTTTCCACACTTACACTTATCCAGTTTTATACTGATTGGCTTTGCTACCTTTCCACATTATATGTACATTTAAAGACAAAGCTTTTTTTTAGTTATCAGTTTCATAATTCATATCAAAATTTTAATTTTGTCTTTTTGCTCTATTTTTACCGGGTTATTTTTGTTTAATTGTATTTTTACAATATTCCGCGTGCAAATAAAAAACAAACTGCGGCCCATTGGGCTACACTTTGGGCACCCCTGGTCCAGTGAAGAATAACAACAGCTACTCACAAAATGATTCGCTGTGGCGACCCCTGATGGGATAAGCAGGGATAAGCGGAAAGGAAAAGAAGACTCAGATCCCCTACGACCACCTTTGTAATCTGTAACCTGTCTTGAAATTGTTCCATTATAATTCACAGGCCACAATGTGAATATATTGCGATATACTGTTTATTATTATCCCAATAGGCTGCAATATGTATCGCAATATGGATTGTAGGCCATATTGCCCCTCAAATATTTAACATACTGTATGGAGTCTTGGTTTTATGTATTTTTTCTTTTTATATAAAAGCAGAGTTGTCCTAAAGCATCTCCATATTTTGTCTACTATTGTATGATAGTTCCACTTTTCCCTGAGATATTTAATATCAAAATATCATCTAGGGGTACCTTTTTCTTTATTGAGCCAGCGGATGCAGCGTCCATAGTTGTGAGGTTTGAGCAAAAGTTCTCGGAGGAACTGCCACAAGTGAATCGGCTGACCCGAACAAGATGAATCAGCCTCGGACCAAAGCTCTTCAATGCCTGTACATACATACAGATAAAAAAATACCAAAAAAAGCGCAAGGTTTTATTGATGGCTATTGTTTGTGTGCTAAATGGGTTCGGGTTACCAAGACTTTTGCTGTCTCCAACTGCGCATCTTTCCTTCATCCAGGCAGCTACAGAGAGGGAAGAGCTGCTTTTAGAAAAAAACCCACTGTGATGCTGACACTGCACTTTGCTAAGCTCCTCACCTGACTTCCAAATGTCCAAGTGTGCATGCAGTGTGTCTCCGCACTGAGGCGAGCGCTGGCGGAAGTCCTCCTCGCTCATGCCGCAAAGGTCCCGTCCCAGCAGCTCTTGGAAGGCCTTACCCACGTGGGGTAGCCTGTACAGGTGCTCGGTCCAAAGCAGCCACTTCTGCACGTTGGCCGTGTTCCACTCCATCGGGTCTGAGAAGAAATAAAAGGACTGGATGAAAATTGGGGAAAAAAATAGTAGCTAGTCCGACCACACTGGAGTAAGCAGAGTTTGTGCAATCGGTGGTCTGACTGGACTGAGGCAATTAAGTACTTTGATTGTGAACAAGCAGCTGGTATCACATCATGGCTTGTCATTGTGACATCAACATGTAAGATTACAGATACAAAATAGTGTAAAAAAAACACAAGCACCATAATTTTTTTGTCCTGTTTTTGTTAGCAGGCTACAGTCTGGTTTGTGGGGAATGATGTAAAATGATTAGCTGGACTGGACTCTACCATTTCCTCTCTGGAGCGGGGCAAACAATTCCTTCATGACTCATACAACAAAAAGTAAAGATATAAGCTACCAAAAGAAAATGACCTGTAACATCTTTTTTTTGTCCATAATTTAAATAGTAGACCACCTTGTTGTTTAAGGAGAATGACAAAAGACATGTGCAAATGAGAATTTACCATTTGCATCGTCGGGTTCCGTCAAGAGGGGAAAAATTTATTCTAACCAAAGTAGTACAAAATCGGGTTGTTGTTTTTTTTTGTTTGTCCGTATTAGACGACTGGACAAATGGGACGTACCATTTTTAATTTGGGATAGTGGGAAATGTTTCCACTGGGACGTAAATTGCAGGTTCGATAAAAAAATGCAGAACACTCAATCATTCATTCATTCATTCATTCATTTTCTTTACCACTTATCCTCATCCATCAGGTATGCTGGAGCCTATCCCAGCTGACTTTGGGCGGGAGGCTTGCAAAACACTACTTTTGTTTATTTGTCTGTCTAGAGTTTCCCATCAATTATTATTAGAACTGCAGAGTCAACCGCTAATGACATTGTAAACGTGTGACGGAGCTGACCCCCTGTTTTCGTGTTGTAGCAAGATAACAGGCTGCTAATAAGGACATTTTGTGATAAAAACACATTAAGAGCACAGTTGGATTCACACAGTGTATTAATGACAAGACATGGGCCACATTGTACGAAAAACGTAAAATGTAACATTTTTGATGTTAACCCAAGGACAGGCTAACTGGGCCGTACACTAATGGAGATTCCACAGTGCATGCCAATGAGTCACAAACAATTGCAGTCCTGCAAGGAAAACTGCAGTCTGTATGTGGCTACCAGGCCATTTTCCACGTCATGGAAGCAGATTATCCGAACATACACTTATCCAGGTTTATCTGGAATGCCACCAAAATGCAACAGGTTTTGTTTTCCCCCTGAGCTACCCCTCCA
Organism: Oostethus manadensis; assembly: GCA_024372805.1. Lineage (NCBI taxonomy): Eukaryota > Metazoa > Chordata > Actinopteri > Syngnathiformes > Syngnathidae > Oostethus > Oostethus manadensis. The sequence goes on along the minus strand of QODF01000076.1, from coordinate 2,117,335 downwards.
CAAATGTTCATGGAAATCCGTTGTGTCCTTCTCAGGTAATTCTGCAAACTAATTAAAAATGTTCACGCTTGCTGGAGGTAGATATCCACACTGTGAGAATGTAGCAGCTGAAAAAACGGTCAGAAAACATACATTTTTTTCAGATAAATCCCGTCTCTTATTGTGGCCACATGATAGATGTCCTGCACACTCAAAGTCAACAAGCTTTTATGATGGCTGCTTTATGACAGCTTACACAAGCGTGAGTTGAGTGTTTGCTCTCCAAGCGGGAGGCGACCTCGCCCAGGAGACTGTGTATACATGTTCTACCGCCAGCTAAGAAGCCTCGGCCGTCACAACCCGACAATACCGATGCAAAGGTTAGGATTAAACACATCCTGGTGATTTGCATGAGTAAGGATGTGATGGAGGAGATCTGTCATCCGGAATGAGCAGTGTTGGTTTTGGGTCTAAGTTATTGAAGCTACAGAATCAATATGGCCTTTCCAGCAAATAACCAGTGACACCTTATTATACGCTTAGTTTCTGATTCAGTTAGGCAGCATGCATCTACCTGGGGTGATGTTGAGCAGCTTACAAGCCGTCTCGATGTCCTTCAGCACTTCACCCACCACCATGCTTTGCACCTGCTCTAAAGACCGCTCCGCCTCGGGACCCTCCAACCCCGGAGGGGACAGTCCCTGCTCCTGGCTGTCGATGATCGGGCACTGCTCCGGCTCCTCTCGGGACGCATCCATCCGAGACATGTTTGAGCCCTCAGACACCTTGACGAGCCAGGTGACGTCTTCTGTGGCCAGCATGTCGAAGCAGGGCAGGAAAAGGCTCGACGTGCTGCCGGGCTTGGCCTCCACCAGGTCCCAGGGTTCACCACAGTCCCTGTTTTGCTCTAGGATGGTGAGGGAATCCTCTGGCATTCCAATCCGAGATCCATAAACACTGACTTCAGCTAAACCTCCAATGGAATTTGACATAATGGACACCTGTGAATGAGACATAGAGAAATAGTAAACATCCGTGTAAATATGCCCCTACTGGCTGTGCTCGGTATAAGAATCACAGCACCACAATTCTACTGAACACTCAGCCAGTGCTATGATCTTCCAGCAATGCTAAGACATGGACGTTTCACTCTCTTAAATGTGGTGGCCTGCACTTTACCCTTATATTTATATAGATATTTCACGAGTGTCAAACTGGTCGAGTTGGGAAATTGCGTAAATTGTGTTAAGCAACGATGCATTAAAAGAAAGCACAAAATAATAGTAATAAAACGTGAATATATTGATTGATTGATTTCGAGCTGCACAAGGTACACAGAACGAAACACTTAAAGTACACATATAGACAGACAGACAGACATATATTCTGTGTACAGTGTACATACACACAAGCGGGCAAAGGTTTTAGAACACCCCAATTTATCTGTAAGAAACCCCAACATTTTAAAGTGCTAAGATGGTCTGTCTCTATTCCATTTTTAATTGCCTTTTTCTTGGCATTTTTGTGGCAACACATTACTTTCTGCAGTGTAGTACTCTTCAATTGATGCTCACAAGGGTGTAATACCACAGTGTGTTCCAAACACTGCTTTTATGCAGATGGAGGATGAAGTACAGTAAGTACTCCAGAAAACTTGGAGCACCTGTAGGAATTAGCACCAACTGCCAAGGCTTGATCCTTCTCCATTTCTGCAGAACAGCTTTAAATTGTTGACCCATTTCATGGTACATGAAAAAGGTCTTTTGTGTAATTTGCAGTAAATAACCGGACAAATTGAGGTGTTTTACCAAAGAATAAAAATAGATATACTAAAATCATAGTACAAACAATTCTATTCATCCACCTTCTATGCGGCTTATCCTCACTAGGGTCACGAGGGCATCTTCCAGATCTTCTAATTGTGTGGCCACCATCAAAAAATGAAAAAAAATACTACACATTTATTATTATATCTACATTATCACATACCCATCCAGCCATCCATTTTCTATGCCGCTTATCCTGACTAGAGTCGTGGGGATATGGAGCGTATCCCAGCTAACTTCGGGCGAGAGGCGGGGTACACACTGGACCGGTTGCCAGCCAATCGCAGGGTAGATGTAACCAAACAATCGTTCACGCTCGCATTCATACCTATGGGTTATTTAGAGTCACCAATAAACCTAACATGCATGTTTTGGGAATGTGGGAGGGACCCGCAAAACCCACACACACATGAGAAGAACATGCAAACTGTACACAGAGATGCCCATTGGAGATTCGAACCCACATCTTTCAGATCTCCTTACTGTGTGGTCAACATGCTGACAAACATAGTTTTGTGTCTACATTTTTAGGATGTCATGCCATGATCATTATCAAAATCTTTTTAATTGTTTGTATTTATAAACGCAGCTGAACTAAACTATAAACGGAATAATGCAGGTACAGAATATACATTACTGTATAACTCATTCTCTCTCTTTTTAACAGAGAATTTAAAACATCTTATTTTTATGTAACTTACAAAAGATCCCCAAGCGTCCTTTTTGGTTCTTGAATGAAACTGAAATGTAGTCAATTTTGTAACATCCCCGCTTGTGAGAGTATAAATATTCTTAAATAAAACGCATTCTGGTGGTAAGCAAAGCATGTAGTCCTGTGAGGAGCTCCAGCAGAACCTTCAGGCTGGACAAAAAACTGAGGAGCTCCTTTAAGGATGATGAGGTATTGGGTAGGGGGCTAACCATGGAGAGGGTTAAAACCCAGACGGTGCAAACTGGATTTGACTGAGTCTCTTAAATTTGTGGGTCAATGGTCCAGAATGGCCACTGTCTCGGGGGCAGCTGACTGGTATTGAGGCGCTCTTCAGCCTCGGCTTTCAAGGTGCCGTCACCACGGCCACTGGCTCCACTGTCAGCTGGAGTTTTTAATCAAAACCAAAGTCTGATAATGTGCTGGAACACTTCATCTGCCCATGGCCTGTTTCTTTTTCTTCTTCTTTTATGATCGCCATTGTAAGTGTGCTTTTATGGACGTCAGCACAAGTGTTGTAATCTCACGGTGAACTCGGACGTGGCACCAGACGTGATGTGTAGCCCACACAGGTGGCATATGCACAAGCTTATCAGCTGTAAAGAAATCTTCTATAGGGAGCACATGTGCTTTGTTTGTCCATATCTTCAAGAAATAAAGTCCCAATAAAAGATTAGGAAATGATCAACACCACCCATTAAACTTTTTAAAAAATGTTTAGGTTTTTGTATGAAGAGGGTCACCAACCCCTGCAGTATCCTTTTACGCTTTTAACTGCAATCTCTCTTGCAATTACCCATTAGGGGTTCACAACTGAAATGAAATGAAAAAGATGCAGCTAAAATATTTCCATAGCCACAGGCAAACTTCATTTGGCCCAATGAAAACAATGGCATCTGCCAGTCATTTATTTTTACAATACAAAAAATTTCATTGTTATTGTTATTGTCAGTTGTCATTTATGCTTCGTTTTCCTGTGGACCTGGTTTTGTGGTTTTTTCCGCTGCTTTGCAGCATTTGCTATTATTAAGAGATTCCTGCAGCTTACCTGGCTGACGTCCTGCTCGCTTCTTCCCCGGGGTTCACGCCATGCCGCGCCGAGCTAGCCGAGCTTCACATGACAGATTCTTCTTTAGACTGTCATGTCTCATGTCAATAAAGTAATGCTGATGACTTTTAAGTGTCATGTTTGGTTTTGAGACGCTGCAGCAAGCCGGGGTCAAACACCAAAGTCAGGCACAGAAGAAAGAACTCTACTGATTTTAAAGCACGATCACTTTAAACCAGCAGCTTTCAGTCAAATTGTATGTTAAAAGAAGATAAAACTACAATAAAGTAAAGACATATCCCAGCCAGACCCTTTCTTCCTACGTGGCAGTTCTACAGTATCTATGGCTGTCACACTTTTTACCATCACTGGTACCCTTCTGAGGTGACGTGACAAAAAAGCCAAAGAAGCAAATCGTGAGATTTGGTGATGTCGTGCATTTATTGACGGCTTGAACATCCCGCTTTGTTTGAGGCATATTTTTGCAGAAAATGTTGGTTGAATTCCAAGTTGCAGCACTTGTGGTTGTTTACCTTGTTGTCTAGCAGGCTTAGGGGGTGTCCTTAGAGCTGTGCTCTGAAAAGCAAGTGAACTTAAATGATGTTATTGCCCCAAGCATGCTTTAAAAAAGATTCCCCACCATTGTCCTCCCTCCTGCTCAGTCCTCCTTTCATCTGCAGTGTCCTGTCTAAGCCACACTTAAAGCTTTCTCTGCAGCGTGTCAACTCCGCTCGGTAACAGCTTGCGCTAAGCCCATTAGCAAAGCAAATTTAGCCATATTACCATCTTCCAAAAGGAAGAGGGGGCACAGGAAAAAGACACAAACTCTTTGGGGGGAAGACGGATTAAGTCCCTGACTGATCTCTAAGTGAGTTTGGTCAAGAAGCTGATATTCATTTCAGGAGCATTAGAGTTCAGTCCATTTGCTCAGCAAAGTCAGCCTTTTGACGGCGAGGGAAGACGGCGGCGTCAGGCCATGGGAACCGCATTGCTTCCACATACGTGATCCCTTTGAGCGGGAAGACAGTGACGACACGAGGACTGCAGCTGTGTAATTGGATTTCTCGCTTCTTTGACGGACCGCAAGTTACCTGCCGGCTTTACCCAAAAAGGCCCCACAAGAGTGTCTGTCGAAATCAGAGCTGCAGATCTGTAGTTTAAAATGAAGCCGTCATTCTTCATCAGTGGGACAGCAGACTGTTTAGATGGAGGTTAATGAGTACAAACGACCAAAGGAAAAAAATGTCACTATGCGGAAAAATCATCATTGCCGTTTTACAGAATCGAATTCACAGTTTTTATTCTACGTTACAAACAGGACTAGAGAGGTCTTCGATTATGCTGCATTTTATTCAATTACGCATAAATAGATCGAGGACAAACAAAAACCCTCAAGAAGACGACAAAGTTTCATACTGTCACTTGCGGATTTAGAAGCTAATGCTGAAAACAACACTAACAACAAAAGACGGGTGATTTAAAGTTACATGGTCCGGATTATGAGAGTCTTGTATTATATATAAATGAAATGTAGATAAGATTCAAATAACCTGCGATTGACTGGAGTACCCCGTCTCCCGCCCGAAGTCAGCTGGGATAGGCTCCAGCTTACCCGTGACCCTAATGAGGATAAGCGGTATAGAAAATGAATGGATGGATGGATAATTCAAATAACCGGAATTTTTTTTTAAATATCTATTCTATAATTACAGTATATTTAATGTAGACCATTTTTGTATTGTCGTATCAGCCATAATGTTTTGAGTCCTTTGAATTCTGCCTAGCAACCAACACTGAAACTAAAAAATATAAAAATGTGTAAGTCAAACATTGTATACCAAGGGTGGCCAAACTTTTACCAGTTATGCTAACAAGTTTAATATATTGAAAGAAAAAGCACCTTTCATCTGAAGCTTTATTTTATAGGTGACAAAATCTTGATTTTTTCTTTCTCAGAATTTTATGATATTAAATTATTTTGAGGCCGCACGGTGGTTGAGTGGTTAGCATATTGGCCACACAGTCAGGAGATCTGGAAGACCTGGATTCATTCCTCCGTTGGGCATCTCTGTGCGGAGTTTGCATGTTCTCCCCGTGCGTGTGTGGGTTTTCTCCGGGTACTCCGCTTTCCTCCCACATTCCAAAAACATGCATGTTAGGTTAATTGGCGACTCTAAATTGTCCATAGGTATGAATGTGAGTGTGAATGTTTGTTTGTCTTTATGTGCCCCGCAATTGACTGGCGACCAGTCCAGGGTGTACCCCGCCTCTTGCCCAAAGTCTGCTGGGATAGGCTCCAGCATCCCCCGTGACCCTAATGAGGATAAGCGGTATAGAAAATGAATGAATGAATGAATAAAATATTTTGAAGTTATTATAAAAGAGCATTTTTGGTTTTTGTTTTGTTTTGTTTTTCTCATACAAATACCACTTTTATCTCTTATTAATATTCTTTCTTCCAATATTTTTACATTATTCTTATAAAATTCCTGCTCTTTTCTATCATATTTTCTGTTTTTGTTAGTTTTTCTGTTTAATTTTATTCTTTAAATGTGCCGAAGGCCATTAAAAAAAACTGCTGCATGCCACAAATAGCCGCCAGGTCGCACTTGGTACACCTCTGCCTACAAGTAAAATAAAATATTGCAGGGGAAGGAAATATCATCTAATATGTATTATTATCTACTGGAAGTGAAAGGATCTTTTTGTGGAACAACCCAAATCTTTGCAATCCAACTGCGCACAAGTAAACCTGTGTGGTCCTACCTGGAGTGGCTACAGATGATGTTGATAGACAGAAGGTGCAGAAGGTGATGTAGCCGTGGGCTTCAATGGGATGAAGAATGACGTTCTAAGAGGGTGCCTCAGCGCCGCTTTGGGATGGATGGAGGTGCATCAGGCAGTAAAACGGGTGATGATGGTGGCAGACAGAGACCTCATGTCAGGCTAGCTATAAGTTAAGGAGCCAGCAGCACCTGCTGGAGGGGTGACACACACTCACATTCACTCCTAACAGAGTGAGAGCAAAGGAATTCCAGTTCCATTGACAGCAATTTTAATTTATAGGTCCGCCTTGTTTATCTATGCACACAAGTTGGTGTGTGTGTGTGCGTGTGTGTGTGTGTGTGCTCTCTTGTCTTTCTGTCTTTGAGTGGCACCACCCTTGACATCTCACCTTTTATTGTTAGGATATTTGTCTTTGTGGGGATTTTTGGATGAAAAATGTGAGAATGAGGAACTCCTTTCACTTTTTGAGTGTGTATGTGCACATAAGCTCAGGTCTCCTCAAACGCAACTATTTGACCTCACTTGATTAAAGTGAAAATAGAGCGGTGGCAGCTTGTTTTATTAGGATGTAAGTGTGTCGCAAACGTTATACTTCCTGTCTTTATCATATAAAGAAATATCACTATCACATGTTGCAAGTATTGACTTTTAAGTGGAAGTATGAGTTTGTGTCTCTACTGTATACATATAAATACTTTTCTAGTATTAGCATTATTAGGGCCAAAAAAAAGATTAAAAGCTATAATTTTGCGCAAATAAAAGTCATAATTTTATGAGAAAAAAAGTCGCAATATTACCTTTGACCGAGGCCAAAGGTCACACAAGTCCCCCGTGTTTATAGCTGTGTCAGGCAATTCCTGTAATGATTGAATATTAAAATCATCAGATTTTGAGAATAAAGTTGTATATGTACAACAATAACGTTGTACATTTTACGAGGAAAAAGTTTGTTTGTACCATTACGGGAGTAAAGTAAACTTTACGAGAATACGTGCTTGTTACGCAAACTTGTTACGACTGTAAATGACCTGTAACTTGACAAGCATTGCCTGAGACAGCAAAGAAACAGGGGGCCCTGAAACGTATGAAGCAATAACATTCTCATAAAATTACAAGTTTTATTTTGGTAGAATAATTAATTTTAATCTCTTAATATTATGACTTTTTTCTTATAAAATTACAACTTTTAATCTTGTAAAATTATACCTTTTTTCTTGTAAAATTACAACTTTGAATCTTGTACTATTACAACTTTTTGCTTTCTGAGACTACTGGGACCAAAACTGTTAACTACGGTATATGTTAAGGGCTATTTGCAGACAATACTACTGCTTTTAGTTCTAGAGAAAGCACAGAAGAACTAATAAGGAACGTCTCCGAAGAAATGAAAATACTAAAAAGACGAGTTTACAAAAACAAATCATCCCTGAAACTAAGTAATACTAAAATAATGCAATTTGGTAATAGCCAGGCTGTCTGTCAGATCTGTAAGACATTTATTTAATTATGTTTTAATGATCTGTGTGAAGTTGGTGATTCATGCAAACATCCAGTGATTGGCAGGGTAACAGGGAAATAATCTGTCAGCCTTGTTTCAAGTATTTTTCTCCAAAACACCACATTTAGTACTACAAGCAAAGTTTTCCAAATTACTTTATATTACTAGCCAAATTAGAAGCAAGTAGAGGAAAAAAATGAGCCAGCCGTTTACAGCTCCGGCTTGTCAAATGCACCGCGTACATTACGAAACAAGTTTACCAATTAACATTAAGCAGTTCTTACTTCCGTGGACTCACGGCGGCTGGTCACATGGCGTATTTGACGTAAATGCACCTTGCCTGGCCACAGCATGGAGCTCCTCCCGCCCAACACTCTGGTTCGCTTGACCTCCATTGGCCAGCTGTGTGTCACTGGCCGATCACAGAGCATGAAGAGTGAATACATAAGTAGTAATTTTAGGGGAACCTGAGCTTCTCTTGCAGTCTTATAGCATCAATCCCTATTTCAAATATCATAATTATTAAAATGTGATGATCTAGTCAATTTTCAAACAGCTAAAATGATTCACAAAAAAAAACCATAACCAGCTACCCAAGAATGTCATACAATTCTTCTCAGAAAGAGAGGAGAAATTCAACTTCAGTTAAAAATTAAAACACCAATGTGCAAAAACAACACTAAAAACCTTTAGTACTTTGGCGGGTGGAATCAAATTATGGAACGGATTGAGTCAGAAACTCAAACAATGCACTAAAATGTGCAATTTTAAAAAACAATACAAGCAGTTGATGTTTACAAAATACTACAGAGTTCTGAACTACTGTTTATATCCAATGCTATGTCTAATCACTACTTCACTTATTATTAAGTCTTCATTCCTTTGTGAGTAAATTGTCTTTACTCACCCAGGACAGAACTATGTTCTATGTTCTGTCCTGTCTGTTTTACTTGTCAATGCTAAGTCTAGTCTCTATCACCTTTATATATCGACTGTTATGGACATAGTCTAAATATAGATTACATATAGTATATGCTGTAGCATAACTTTAGTCCTGACTTTAGAATCATTCATTCATTTTCTATACCGCCTATCCTCATTAGGGTCACGGGGGTGCTGGAGCCTATCCCAGCTGACTTTGGGCGAGAGGCGGGGTACACCCCGGACTGGTCGCCAGTCAATCGCAGGGCACATATAGACAAACAAACATTCACACTCACATTCATACCTTTGGGAGTCACCAATTAAGCTAACATGCATGTTTTTGAAATGTGGGAGTACCCGGAGAAAACCCACACACGCACGGGGAGAACATGCAAACTCCTCACAGAGATGCCCAACGGAGATTTGAACCCTGAACCTCCTGACTGTGAGGCCAACGTGCTACCCAGTCAGCCACCGTGCGGCCCTACTTTAGAATCAGAATCAGAAAAACTTTATTGCCATTGTAAGTGAACAATTCACGAACTAGGAACTTTCTTTGGTGACTCAGTGCAACGTAGAATCCTAAATAAACAGAGTATTAAATAAACATAGAACTAACTAAACATAGAACCCTGAGTAAAAAGTTGAAATCACTGATAAGTAAAGGCATGAGAGTGTTTTTATTGCAGGTATTATAAGGTGCCAAAAATACTGGTTATAAAGTGAGCATAGTGCAAATGTTATAAAGTGTTCATGAGTTCAACAGCAGCAGGAAAGAAACTGTTCTTGTGGCGAGAGGTTCTGGTCGGAATGGACCGTAACCTTCTGCCAGAGGGGAGTGGCTCAAATAGTCCATGTCCAGGGTGGGAAGGGTCAACAAGTATCCGCCCTGCTCGCCCCCGAGTTCTGGAAACGTACAGGTCCTGGAGAGATGGAAGGCTGCAGCCGATCACTTTCTCGGCGGAGCGCACGATGCGCTGCAGTCTGTGTTTGTCCCAGGCAGTGGCCCCAGCGAAACACACTGTGATGGAGGAGGTGAGGATGGACTCAGTAATGGCCGTGTAGAATTGCACCATCGTCTGGACAGGCAGCTTGGCTTTCTTCAGCTGCCTCAGGTAGTACATCCTCTGCTGAGCCTTCTTGATGAGGGAGCTGATGGTCTGCTCCCACTTGAGGTGGTGGGTGATGTTAGTGCCCAGGAAGCGGAAGGAGTCCACAGTTGTGATGGGGGAGTCTGTCAAGACGAGGTGGGGCAGGGGGGCTTTGACTTTCCTGAAGTCCACGATCATCTCCACTGTCTTCTGAGCATTGAGCTCCAGGTTGTTGCAGCTGCACCAGGACACCAGCCGGTCCACCTTCTTCCTGTAAGCAGACTCATCACCGTCTGAGATGAGCCCGATGAGGGTGGTGTCATCCGCAAACTTAATTAGTTTGACCGAGTCGTGGCCGGAGGTGCAGCTGTTGGTGTACAGGGAGAAGAGCAAGGGGGGAAGTACACAGCCCTGTGGGGATCCCGTGCTGATAGTCCGAGTGTCCGAGACATTCTTCCCCAGCCGCACGCGCTGCCTCCGGTCCGTCAGGAAGTCAGTGATCTACCTGCAGGTGGATTCAGGCACCTTGAGCTGGGCGAGCTTGTCCTGGAGCAGAGCAGGGAGGATGGTGTTGAATGCAAAGCTGATCCACAAACAGGATCCTGGCGTAGGTTCCTGGGGAGTCCAGATGCTGCAGGATGAAGTGGAGGGCCATGTTGATGGCATCATCTACAGACAGGTTGGCTCTGTAGGCGAACTGCAGAGGGTCCAGGAGGGGGGAGGTGAAGGACTTGAGGTGGGGCAGAACCAGGCGCTCAAATGACTTCATGACCACAGATGTCAGTGCCACAGGTCTGTAGTCGTTGAGTTCAGTGATCCTGGCCTTCTTGGGGACGGGAACAATGGTGGACAGCTTGAAGCATGTTGGGAAATGGCATGACTCCAAGGAGATGTTAAAGATGTCCGTGAAGACAGGCGCCAGATCATCCTCTTAGATTTTCAGAGCCCAAGATGGTTCATATGGCTCTAACATGTCAGAGTTGTACAGAGACCATGAAAAGACACAAGCAGAGCTGTTTTAAAGTCTATTCTCTGAGCGACAAAAAGCCAGTGCAGAGACCTGAGTACTAGACTAATATGGTCATATGTTCTGGTTTTAGTTAGGACTCTAGCAGCAGCATTCTGGATGTACTGCAGCTGTTTCACAGCTTGTTTAAAAAGTTTAAAAAGTGAGAAGGCTGTTACAGTAGGCTAGCATGCTGGAGAAAAGGCATGGATTAGACTCTCTAAATCCTAAAACTATACTTTGAAGTGTTATAGAGGCGGGTGCACGGTGGATGAGTGGGTAGCACATTGGCCTCACAGTCAGGAGGTTCAGGGTTCAAATCTCCGTCGGGCATCTCTGTGTGGAGTTTGCATGTTCTCCCCGTGCGTGCGTGGGTTTTCTCCAGTTTCCTTCCACATTCCAAAAACATGCATGTTAGGTTAATTGGCGACTCTAAATTGTCCATCAGTCTGTGAATGGTTGAATGTCTGCCCTGCGATTGACCCTAATGAGGATAAGCGGTATAGAAAATGGATGGATGATTTAAAGCCATTGACTTTATTGTGACACATTGTTTTATCCTTTTCTAAAGTTGCAGAATTGGTGAGGGCTACATGTGGAATAGGAAGAGATTGTATTAGAGATTGTGAGAGAAAGTGGGGGTAGGATTAGATTCCTACATTCCGACTCCTTTTTGGACATGTGTGAACTGTAACATGTGATGTATTCCAGTGTAGTTGTATGCATGTTCAATATCAATCCATTTGATCAATCTGGCTTAGTCATTATTCCATTGATTGCGGCAATGTTTATAGGTGGTAAAAAGCTGCAGATGTTGATTGATTTAATGTGGCTGTTAAAGTTCAGATCTGAGTGCATATTATCCCTAAAGTTGCAAGCTGATGATTAGGTTTTAGAGAAAAAGTCTCAAGGTGGCTATTAACTCTTCTCTTGGTTTCTGTGGGCCAAAGACAATTGTTTCAGTTTTGTCTGAGTTTAGTTGGAGAAAATTGTTTTGCAGACTGATCTGTTTGATGCAGGGACAAAGTAAATCTGCAGGATCATGTTCATGTTTTCCCAAGAGTGGCACATTTGATATGGGTCAATGGTTGTTCAAGACTGCGGCATCAAACTGCCACACTTCTTCAGAAGAGGCTTAAAGGGTAAGGGCAGTTTTAGGGCCTTTGGAAATGTTCCAGTCTGAAGTANGATTGTATTAGAGATTGTGAGAGAAAGTGGGGGTAGGATTAGATTCCTACATTCCGACTCCTTTTTGGACATGTGTGAACTGTAACATGTGATGTATTCCAGTGTAGTTGTATGCATGTTCAATATCAATCAATTTGATCAATCTGGCTTAGTCATTATTCCATTGATTGCGGCAATGTTTATAGGTGGTAAAAAGCTGCAGATGTTGATTGATTTAATGGGGCTGTTAAAGTTCAGATCTGAGCGCATATTATCCCTAAAGTTGCAAGCTGATGATTAGGTTTTAGAGAAAAAGTCTCAAGGTGGCTATTAACTCTTCTCTTGGTTTCTGTGGGCCAAAGACAATTGTTTCAGTTTTGTCTGAGTTTAGTTGGAGAAAATTGTTTTGCAGACTGATCTGTTTGATGCAGGGACAAAGTAAATCTGCAGGATCGTGTTCATGTTTTCCCAAGAGTGGCACATTTGATATGGGTCAATGGTTGTTCAAGACTGCGGCATCAAACTGCCACACTTCTTCAGAAGAGGCTTAAAGGGTAAGGGCAGTTTTAGGGCCTTTGGAAATGTTCCAGTCTGAAGTGAGAAGTTAAATAGATAAGTGAGTTGTGGTAGCAAACTGCTCAGCACAGACTTGAGGGATCTAGTGGGTAACTCATCAAGGCAGCACATTGATGGACTCAGACTTCCCATGAGTGCCCTGCGATTGACTGGCGACCAGTCCAGGGTGTACCCCGCCTTTCGCCCAAAGTCTGCTGGGATAGGCTCCAGCATCCACGTGACCTTAATGAGGATAAGCGGTATAGAAAATGAATGAATGAGACTTCCCATGATCTCTTCGACTGTTTTGTCAATGACATGTATGAAATGTGCCAGCTCTAGGTGTCTAACTGGCGGCAGAATAGTTATTTGTGTTGTGGAGTTGATTGCATTGCATGTAGGTTTGGATTTTTTTCTCTCTCTTAATAATAAAAAGTTTAATTTAAAAATCACATTTTGTTTTCAGTTCATTCCAAAAGTGTCACAAACATGAAAAAAAAAAAGAAATCAGGAAGGGGGCAATCACTTTTTCACACCACTGTTTATATAAAAACATGCCAAGCTAGTGTCCACGGTGAAATTTGCATGGCAGTTTCTTAAAGTGCTGTGTGAACTTTCCTTTGGATCTGAAACAATGTTGTCGCGCTTCAGCGCCGCTGAGCTAATAGAAGATAACAGACATGATGTCAATGCCAGGGCGTGCATGTGAGTCATGAGCATGCAGGTGTCCCCCTATGTCAACAGATGCCAGTGACCCCGCCCACCAGGGTCGTCTTAGCAAAGTCAACAAGCATCCTTGGCTCTTAGCTACAGCTTGACAAGCTATTGTTGCAGGACAGGAAATTATTTTCATGCGTGGGTCATTTAGTGTGTCCTTCCAAAAGATTGAGGAAAGAAAGCGAATTTCAGAAAAGGATGCTGGATGTTTGGATGCTGGACACAAATTGCAACATCTTCGTAGTGACTCAAATATAGGACGGTATTTTTTTCCTAGAAAATGATCTGAAAAAGGGGCCGCACGGTGGCTGAGTGGTTAGCACATTGGCCACACAGTCAGGAGATCTGGAAGACCTGGGTTCAAATCTCCGTTGGGCATCTCTGTGTGGAGTTTGCATGTTCTCCCCGTGCGTGTGTGGGTTTTCTCCGGGTACTCCGGTTTCCTCCCACATTCCAAAAACATGCATGTTAGGTTAATTGG
>QODF01000076.1:2045417-2103288 GCA_024372805.1 Oostethus manadensis | reverse complement strand
TTTTTTTTACTTTTACTGGGGACTGGGGACTTCAAACACATTTCTCTGCTGTAATTTTAAAGATGCTTTGATTCACAAGTGAGTGCAAATGTGCTCTTTGAAAGTATATTTTAAAGCTTTTTGTGAAATCTGAGCTAGTATAAAAATGAAAAAATTGAGTCTGAAACACATATTTAAATAATATAAAATATTTTAATAAAATAAATATTTTAAAAATGCATTCAAAGATTTTAACAAAGTACGTAGAGGGTGGTTAGCATGCAACACAGTCAGGCGCTCTGGAAAACCTGGGTTTGAATCTCTGTTTGGAGTTTGCATGTTCTTTCTGTGTGTGTGTGGGTTTTCTCCGGGTACTCCGGTTTCCACATTCCCAAAACATGCATGTTAGGTTAATTGGCGACTCTAAATTGTATTGCACTCTAAATGCGCCCTGCAATTGACTAGCGACTAATCCAGCGTATTCCCCTCCTTTCACCTGAAGTCGGCTGGGATTGGCTGCAGCATACCCCCATGACCGCAATGAGGCTAAGCGGCATAGAGAAACTGATGGATGGAAGAAGAGGATTCATGACTTTATGATTACATTTATGATTAAATAAACAACTGTAGCGTTGTTGTTTTTTTAAATGAAATATATTTCTGGAAGTACTTTTCCAAACATTTTTCATCACCTATTCACTAAAATTGGTTTGTGAAATAAACAGTTTGTTGGTCTAAAAAGGGCATTTAATTTGTTTGTAAAAACATCCCTAAAGGTCGCGCTGGTGCAATTTATCAACAGAATCTTGGCTGACATTTGCCATTAACGCCTGTAGGCATTCCCTTCCTCCTGGCCAGTCAAATCCACAATCATTATATTAATACTTTCTTGCATCAAGCAGTTGGTCCATGAAGACACATGGCTTCTACACATCATGTGACTTTACTAAGATACCCATGCTCGGTTTTGATTGACACTGTCAATGGGGTATTCATTTAACAATGTTTATTATAGTTGTCCTTTTCACCCCTGCATTTTACTTGTTAATTAGAATAGTCGCCCATTTATGTAGCTAAATAAGGTAGTATTTCATATATAGGCCTACTATATAATATTACAGTAGGCTCCAGAAAAAACAAAAATTCAGACCTGTAATAGTTTATATAGAATACTTTGTACAGTTACAGACCCAATATTATGTATACAATCGAATGAGAAGCACAAAAACTGTATTTGAGTATGACAACATTGTGTGGGTGTACTTAATGAGGTGGCCAGTGCGTGCGTGCGTGTGCGGTGATGACGCAAGTGTGAAATGAGTTTGTTTGAATTGGTTCAGATTATGATCAAAAATGACACATGGCCTGGAGCATGTATACCTAAGTCAGAAGTTTTCCACTTTTAAATCTTGTACTTCATTACTTTTTAAATCTTGGGGTTAGGGTTAGGATTTTGGTTAGGGATAGGGTTTGGTTTGCGGTTTCATTTGGGGGGAATTAAGGTTGGGTTTGGGGCTGGGGCCAGTGTGAGGCTTTTAGCTTTTTGTGTGGTTTGATCCCAGTTTGAAACCCTTTTTTCAGTTGGCCTTGGCCGATCAATGGAATCACAGGAGTGCCAAAGTGAGAAAGAAAGAAAATACATGTGGAAATATAAAGACAAACAATAACACAAAAATATACAGTACAAATATAGTCATATTTTAATTCCATTTTGTCTTGCTTTTTCCGTATTGTCTTTGTTCCATTTTGGAGTTGATTTTTCAGTTGTTTTTTTTTGCATTTTCTTTTTCTCATTGGACTTACCGAATGGCTCAAGCCAGCTGGTAAAAGCAATGACTATACAGGGACCCGCCCATAGCTTTTGCCAGGGTGATTAGTCCATAACTGATCACACAAATTCTGCTTGCAACGACTACGTAGTCACCAGAGATGACTTGACATGACTTGACTCGAGTCATGACTCGACTCGCAATTTCTAGGACCTGTGACTTGCTTGACAAATGTTTCAAAAAGACTCGAATTGACTTAGACTTGATGTTCTTGGCTTGAGACTTAACTCAGACTTGAGCTAATTGACTTGAAATGACTTGTTTTTGGTTTAACGCTTTGTTGTATTTTTCAAATATCCAAACTGTACCTGTATGACTGTATTTTAACAAGTCGGCTTTCGGCAGCTTTATTTTGCGCATGCGCATCTGACAGAACACAACATGGATAAGCCGGAAAGAAGACACGGAAAGATTTTGTGAATGTTTGTTTATGTACCTCGTTTCCAAACCGTGCCCGTAACAGGAAAGTGAAACTCAGACATGAGAGAAAAGTAAATGTTTTTAGTCATCCTCTTCCTGTTGAAGAGCCTCAGTTACCGCTGAAGTTGTGTTGTTCTCCTCACGTAGCAGTCCAGCCTTTTCAAATCAGCCGGGGAAAAAAAGGCGTAATTTAACCTTTGACCCTGATCGAGGGTCGCCGCACAAGTCTTCTGTGTTTATAGCTGTCTCGGTCAATGCCTGTTAAATATAGTAAAGCATTAAAATCATCAATATTTCGAGAATTAAGTTATAAATTGACGACAATAAAATTATGTATTTACAAGAAAAGATTGTCTTGTTACAAGAGTAAAAACGTAACTTTACGGGAATAAGAGTCGTAACTTCATTTTATAGGCGCTGCTGAGACCGCCATGAACCGGAGAGCCGTATGTGGAAGGGTGAGGTACTAGAGAGTAGCGGTGAGATGAGCTAATCTGGGGTCCATTTCACAAAGCAGGTTTATTGAAAACTCTGAGTTAGGGTTTTCAGTTTCAGGGAGAGTGGTTAAAAAAAACCAGAGTAAAAGAGTAAACGCTGGCCTGTTTCACAAAGAAAGAACTCTGAGTCAGTTGCTGTGTCTCTGAAACCAACCTGGTCGGGAGCAGGCTTTGTGCTTAAAACCCTAAGTTTATTTGAGTCTCCTCCCCTTTTCGGAAGTACGTGCGCTCAATTTCCTTAAATCGAAATCCCACTCGTCTTTTGCAAACATGGCATGTCCGTTTACTGAGGACCCTCCTGACGAAGAGGCTGGGCTTCTTCGCAGGGAGTTAGGCATTCCCTGCCAGATTATGATGATTAGGCCCCGATTAGACGTTTTTTTCATTCTCGGAAACGTATCTATTGGAGCGTGACCGTTTTTCAAAATATATTCATGCTCTCATCAAGCCGCACATCACCAATAAAACAAAATGCACACGCGCTTTAACGTCAGAGCAAATCCTCTGTGTGGCACTACTTTTCCTGGCAAATGTTTTTACACCAGTAACTGTTGGGGGAAAGAAATCCAAAATTAATGATGGGTAAACAGAGTAAAGGCTATAAAAAAAGATGATTTAAAAAAAATTACATTTCAGGAATGCACTAGCATGGGGTGTTGCTGGCTCAGATGAGCTCTGCCCAGGAATCATTTCATTCTCTTCCCGAATTGTAATACTTTTCTTCCTGAAATTGTGCTCATAATCACCGTACGTCTGCATTAGAACCTCTACTTCCAGCGGGGAAAAGAATGAAGACCTTTTTTTTTCCCAGCGGTTGCCATGGTGAATCGTTGTTTCTGGGTTCCATTGATGATGGCGTTTTGAAGTCTTGGCGCACGTGGTTACCTCTGGGTGAACTATTCATTCATTCATTCATTTTCCTTACCGCTTATCCTCATTAGGGTCGCGGGGATGCTGGAGCCTTTCCCAGCAGACTTTGGGCGAGAGGCGGGGTACACCCTGGACTGGTCGCCAGTCAATCGCAGGGCACATATAGACAAACAAAGACATACAAACATTCATACCTATGGACAATTAAGAGTCGCCAATTAACCTAACATGCATGTTTTTGGAATGTGGGAGGAAACCGGAGTACCCGGAGAAAACCCACACACGCACGGGGAGAACATGCAAACTCCACACAGAGATGCCCAACGGAGATTTGAACCCAGGTCTTCCAGATCTCCTGACTGTGTGGCCAATGTGCTAACCACTCATTCACCGTGCGGCCCTGGGTGAACTATCTCAGTGTTAATTAAACTAACTCAGAACAGCTGTCGGGAAACGGAAAACTTTGAGTTTCTCATCTCAGGGATTATCAACTCAAAGTTAACTGTCGAACTCAGGGTTTGTTGAACCTCCTTTGTGAAATGGACCCCAGGTTGTGTCCAACAGCTCTGTTTTGTTGTCCGGTTATCAATCTTATTCCTGAGGCCGCAGACGTAAAACGGGTTATGGGTGGAACCTCCAGTATAGCAACCGGAAGTTTCACAACGCTATTGTTTTGAATTAGAGTTGGCGGTTTTAGCATACACACATTAAAAGCGTGGTTTACGTAATCCTCCGAAATGTACGAAAATGGCCTTGCCCAGCTCATGGACATGTTGTGCGGGTTGTGGTTGTACTAACATGGTACATTATGGTTGGGATACTCCAAACCACCAGACATGGTAAGATATTTGGTGTGTGCATCTCCCTGGTATCAGTTTTTCCCAAAAGTAGCACTTTTTAAACCATGGCTGACTTTGTCAAAGCATGAAATAGAAACACACAGTCCATACAGCGCACTCCTCATGTGCTGTCGCAACATGTAGACACAGGTACGTGAAACGATAACGTTACAATAGATCAGCACTGTGTGCTACCACGGCACAAATAAGCACAAATAAGGTTGTCTACCTGCTCAGTTACCTTTAAATTTTCTGTCGCGTTGCGGTGATTATTGGCATTATTGGCTCAACTTCTGCTTTTAGATATATGAGATTGTGCCCAACATCTTTCAAACACACTTGACCAACCTTATCGCTATGAAGGTATTGATATGCCTTGGAGCTTCTAAAATTGTTCATAGCCTCGTCATCTGCCGCAATAGAGTTGGGAAAGGTGATGTTTGGCCACTTTTTCAATTTTAGTAAGCACGGAATTGTTACATCGCCTGGTTTAAGACATGACAGCTGGTGTTTTTATGTACAGTAGTTAATGAGCCAAAAAAAGAGCAATTGCACAATCGGTTCAACAGTTAAATTAACGCCGGTTCCGGTGTCTACCGGAAGTGTCGCCCATAATTTACGCAAAGGCTCATGGGGGATAGGATTTTTTTTTTTTTTAGAACCCACACATTAACAAATACACACACAACATTAGAAAATACTGTGAGAAAACACTCAAATTAAGGCTGATAACAGATCAAATAAAAAGGAACTTACATAAAAGGAGCAGAAAAAAAAAAGAATAAATAAAACTAAATAAAAAGGAAAAAATATATAAATAAAACAACTCCTTTCCATTTTCTTCCACCTATCCGGGCCCGGGTCGTGAGGGCAGCAGCTTCAGTAGGGAAGTCCAGACTTCCCGGTCCCCAGCGACCTCTTCCAGGTCCACCGGGAGGACACCAAGGCGTTCCCAGGCCAGCTGTGAGACATAGTCCCTCACATAGTCCCTCCAGCGTGTCCTAGGTCTTCCCCGGGGCCTTCTCCCGGCTGGGAGTTGTCTGACACAACTTGCAGACAAAAAGCAGTGACTCGACTTGACTTGCTTGGTTCTCATGAAGATTGACTTGGACCTGCTGGTAACTTGAAGGTAAAGACTTGGTGCTTACTTGTGACTTGTACAAGAGTGGCTTACTCCCATCTCTGGTAGTCACTATGTTGAAAAGTACCTCCCAGAGAGGGTGACCGGAAATGGGTCACTGCCAGGAAGTCACTATCACTATCAGGCCATCATGCACATACTTTGCACAAATGTTACACACTGACGTCCATATCGAAGCTGCTGCGAGAAACAGCCTGGATGGGACCAGTCACCCTGGCAGATGGCTGTGGGCGATCACTCGTATTGTCATTGCTTTTATCAGCTAGCTTGAACCATCCGGTAAATGCAATGAGAAAACGCAAATGGAAAAGACAACAGGAAAATCAACACAAAAACGGAAAAAACAAAGACAATACAAAAAAGGCAATGACAAAGGGAAAATGATGACTACATTTGTATATTTGTGTATTACCGATTCGCTGTATAGTTGCAAATGTATTTCCTTTTAATTTTGGAACTCCTGTGATTCCTTACCTTTCTGGTTCGGGAGGTGGCTTCTACACCTCAGGTCCCGGCAGGATGCAGAAAATGCCACTTCTTTTTTTTTCTTGTTAGTTTTTTCATTATTAGAATTGTTGTTGCACTTTGCAACTGCTTATTTTTGTACTGACAGCAGTTATCCAAGAAAGCAAGCATGCTGACTCCAAAGCACCAATGAAAGATGGCAGATGTGATAAAGGTGCCTCACTGGGTCATTCGAATTAAAAAATAAAAAGGTCAATATTTGTACTGTCTACTAGGGACGCACACCATCATCTTTAAAACATCACGTAGACCTGATTCTTATTGCATTATTGTCCGATGTCATTCACACTCCGCGGACACAAGACATTAATATGTCATGTTTAGAAAAAGCAACACTTTCCAAACAACTTTATCCATTTTATTCTCCATTCAAAATACACGTTCAAAGTCGCTGTCTGACGTGATGATAGTGACGACGTAAAACTTTCATGAGAACAATTTGGTGCGGCGCGCAGGTTTAAACATCTTTAAAGCTGTGAAGGACAGAAAGAGGAGCGCCAATGAATGGCTCACATTTCACAACAAGCCCAAAATCAAATCTACTTTCGCTGTCAGAAGTCATGAGAAGTGTGTGTGCAAACAGCAGTAAAAGATCAGTGCTGACTTTTCCCTTCAAGCAGAATCACCTTTCAGTTTAAATCTGTAGAACACACATAGGATTTAAAATCGATTTCTAGCACCACCTGCTGGCGAAGAGTGGAGCTGCAGCGCCTGCAGAGTACAAATAAATAACGTGGATTATGAATGAGTCAGGCAGGTAGCACACACACCCACACCCTTGCATTGGAACTGTTAAATGCAACACACACACACACACAAACACAGACGTGGAAAAATACAATCACTCACCAGGCAAAATAGACTTTTCATGGCTTTTTAAAACCTTTTCTCACGCTTCAATTACTCCATAGTGTCTTTGCACTTTTGCACACGTTGAAAGCCCGCCTTAAAAACACATATTTGTCCCGTGAGGGCCCCCTTGTGGCTGGATGACCTCATTTTTTATCATCAGTCTTAAGGAGTTCCTACACAGGAATTTCTAGACATAAAGATGCATGATTGATGTCTTGGTGCTGGATTTTAACCTATTTTCATTTCATTTGACCTTGGATGATTTAATGATAACTGGCTCTTTTAAATGATAATTGGCTCGGAAAAAACCTCCCTGAAAGAAGGTCCTTTAAAGACTCCAATACTTCTGTGTTCTATGTTGATTAACACTCTGGTTTGCGTGGCTGTGACATGTTTTTGTTTTACTTTTAAGGCCAACATCTATTTAAGATGTCTAAAAGAATGCGCAACCCGACCTGTGCAGGAACCCTGTAGAGACGTCCCGGTCACTCACAAACATCCTGTCCATTCGGGAGTGGTTGGTGATGAAAATAAAAAATTAAATCAATCTGAAAGAAGCATTCACACATGCATCGTCTAGCTGACGTCTGTGTGTCAGTGAAAGAGGGTGCAGGGCTAGGAGGAGGGGCTTGTTAAGAGTCATTAGAAAACAGTTTGTGCCCACCCCCTTTAAGGACTCCCAGCTGTGAGGTTTGTTTGTGTCTCTAGCTCTGTCCAAAAGGAAAGGGTCCATGAACACCCTGGAAAAGACAAGCATGTTCAGAAATCTGTTGTGACGCCATACAAAGACAAGTGGAAGTAGCATACCTGGTCATGAGTCACTGCTGACACATTAGTTTGGAGGCCATTTGTTGTCCTGTTGACGGCGTTATGAGATGGTCTGTTTTCATCCCGTGGGGCCGATTCCTGCGTGTGCTCCCATGCGCCGCTGGCATCTCCGATGCTGCAGTCTGCCGGTTCCCGCTTGTTCTTCTGCGGCGATGCGAAGGGATTGAAGTCCTCCTGCACATCACGCTGTGGATGCGTGTTGAACTCCGTCTCGAAGGACGACAGCTGCTGAGTGACGCCAAGGAGGCCGCCGACTTCCACGCTGAGAATGACCCAGATCACGTCTGTGTCACAACAATTGGGCACAAAAGGGATGAACATGTCAAAACAGTTAATTGGCTTTTAATTGCTAAAAGTGCATCACAGCGAAAAGGAAAACATAGTCCCCTTTGACCTCACTGTCATTTATTAAGTATATTGCACAACACAGCAGCGACAGAACCAACATTCTAATAACGGTAAGCAGAAAACTGTCCAAGCAGCATTAATACCGCTGATGAGTTAATTGTAAACAGCAGTGGAACAAGTGGAACACAAGAGTTTCACACCAACAGCTGAGTAGCGCAAACCACATTAAAGCGCACAAAACTACAGTACATAAAGCTGCTGAGTACTGATGACTCATTCTTCAAATGCAGCTACTGCTATCTTGTGGCGTTAATAAACACAACATCAGGAGGTTGCCTTCAGCTACAGCTATTGCACTATTTTTTGACCTGACACATGAGATATCCTTATTTTCTTGTGTAGAGACCACGCACCTGGCAACTATAGGAGACTTGAATAAATAGAGGCGTTAATTAGAGCATTACACCACATCCTATGCAGACCAGGTTGTGCAAAATGTCTATTAAAACCATAAAAACAGATATAAACAGTAGTATGTCGATATTTTGAGGTCATCAATAGGCGGACTACTACCTAGATCTAGACTCAGGTGCTTTTCTATGGAAATTTTTCTGATGAGTCAGGAAATTTTGGGAAAAAAAGTAAATAGATTCCTCATTTAGTATTTGGTTTTCTCCTACCTCCATAAAACAATCCTGTGGCTGTGCACATCCGCCACTGGCCTTGGTACATGCCTGGAGAGCCAGGACTTCTCATCTGCACGCTCACATCTGCAACCTCCTGGGGTTCCAAAGACTTTACCATGACCATGTTCACATGGCCAAACTGATCCCCGCCAATGTACTTCAGGCACACACCGGGCGGCCATGACTCTGCCCCTATGACACAAAGAAAAAGAACTGTGAAACCTGCAGTGAGTATGTAAAAGCAAGAGGCACGCCCTACGTGCAAAGATGTGAGCCACACCCGAGTTCTGTATCCTCCAGGTCTTTGTGAAGGGTGTATCTGGAGGGACTGACTCGCCTTCGCCAATCGTCACGTCTTCAACAAAGGACATAGAGGGCGTGTTGACACTGGGACTCTCAAAGTCGTAATATGCGCCAATAGCAGCCTGTAGGTTCCNAGATGTGAGCCACACCCGAGTTCTGTATCCTCCAGGTCTTTGTGAAGGGTGTATCTGGAGGGACTGACTCGCCTTCGCCAATCGTCACGTCTTCAACAAAGGACATAGAGGGCGTGTTGACACTGGGACTCTCAAAGTCGTAATATGCGCCAATAGCAGCCTGTAGGTTCCTGGTGCAGCACAGTGGGGGAATGGTGTTAGTGTGAACTGTGATTTTGGGATAGCAGTGTTAAATTAGGACGTGATCATAAAACCTGCGGTGTAGATACTTTCTGTATCTACAGAATTTCATTAAGACTGCATCCTTTAAAACAGTGGTCCCAAACATTTTGATGGTCAGGTGAAGCATTTTGCTGCCATGTCTTGTTTTGGCAGTGGTCAGCACCAAAAATCCACAAGTAATTGGATGTAAAAATACTAATGGCGCACACTTCTTATGACAAAACCAAAAAGTTCCATTGCCGGTATGTCTATTGGGCTACAGTCAGCACCAGTAATGGCCTCTTGATGGACAGCTGATCGGATCCTCCATCTCACCACAGGTAAAATATTTTAAGGTCAGCTACTTGACTTTTTCTATTTCATAACCCTCAGGATCTTTAAAATTTACTATGCCCAACCAAGAAGCCTTGCTTATGCAGCTCAACCGTCCTACTACGTTCAAAGACCAAAAGCCAAAGACCAAAATTATTGCCAACAAAAGATCATGACAGTGTGAATACATATAGCGACATGGAATTCACATTCTGGATTTAAAAGGATGTGGTCTTAAACTTTTAATCATTTTACTGGTTGGATTAAATAAGATTTGCTTCTTCCTACTCATTTTGGACATGTGGAACTGTCAATTTTATTAGGTGATGTATTCCAATGCAATTAAACGCATGTTCAAATAAAATTAAACCATTACAAAAGCATGCTTGAGCATTTAAGTACTTCTTTAAGTTGTTTTTTTTTGTTTGTTTTGTTTTGCATTTACAAGCTTGCAAAGGGAAACCTTGAAAAATGCACAATTTTGCAATTTTTCAAATGGTCTCCAGATTTTGATCATATGAGCTCAAAATATGAAATTGACTAAACATCATTCAATTGTTGACATCCGCCAACGCGTCAAGACGGATGACGTGACCAACCGAGCGTAGCGTGGCTGACGTAACATTGAGCGGGCTAGCTAAACCGGAAGAATCCCTGGACTTTAATTAACCCCCTCGTCGGCTAGCTTGCTTGTGTTTACCTTTAATAGGTTCACTTTTATTGCTATCACATGTATATAGTATGTCACAAATGGTCGCCGGTGGTCTTGTTTAGTGTCTGGCCTGTTAAATAAACCGCTATAAAGTTGTTAACACAACGTGTTTGCCTCCATTTTATTTAAACATGTATGCTAACAGCTAATTGGGCTAGCTAGTCAGTTAGCCGTCGAGTCGCTGCCTGGTGACACCACCAGCGGGGCCCTCCTCTACGCTCCTCATCCCCGCACTCACCAG
Source organism: Oostethus manadensis (assembly GCA_024372805.1). Lineage (NCBI taxonomy): Eukaryota > Metazoa > Chordata > Actinopteri > Syngnathiformes > Syngnathidae > Oostethus > Oostethus manadensis. The sequence goes on along the minus strand of QODF01000076.1, from coordinate 2,092,550 downwards.
TTGGTCATGTCCAGGAAGAAGGCGCAACCGGCGGGGTTGAGCTGGAAGCCCAGCAGTCTCTGGAACTCCGTAATGAGGACGTCCTTGTCCGTGGTGCCCATGCAGCTGAACTTCTGCATGAGCTCCGCGTCAACGTCCATGTCAGTGCCCTCCATGTGGGTGGGAGGAGGACAGGGGGAGTCCTCTCTCTCTCTCTTGTGTCTCAGTAGGGTCCTAGGCCTGGTCTAGCCATGACAAGCAGCCCCACAAGCACGACAACAACAGTCAATGCGCATGGCTCGACAAGGGGGACGCAGTTTGACGTTACCACAGCACAGCGCGTCACCTGCGCCAATCACGGCGTAGGCGATGACGTCATCTGTTGCTATTTGCAGCCGTCCTCTCATTGGCTCATCGCGGCAGTCCAACTTCCACATTTTGAGCGAAACATCTAATATATGAATTTATTTTGAAACATTGGAGCATTTAGACCTTCTAAAGCATCATGTTTACATTATTATGGACACCTAAAGTGACTGCATTATTTAAATAATAAATACAGTATAGAGTTCACAGGGTTATCTCCAGCAACCAGTTCTAATGTCTATAATTTTGGACCTGTGTTCTCAGCTACACCCTAACAGACTCTGTTTGTTCAAATGCATTCAGAACTTACTCATAAAGTTGGTTGCTGTATGTCCTGTAAACTATCAGGGCCACAAAGACATGAAGAAAAATGTACATTTTCATTCCACCAGCTTTCTTTTGGATATCCTGCTCGTTGTCTTTTAAAAATTACCATCCCTCAGGTCTGGTGGCCCTGGCAGCCTGGCTAACTTCTGTTTTGTGCCATGAACTTTTAGCATTTCTCTCATGCAATGTTTTTTGGGGGGTTGTGTGTGTTTTTAGAATTTGAGGCATTTTTCTTTTGCATTGGTTTCTGATTCTGCAGTTTTCTTCCAAAACCTGCATGTTAGGTTATTTGGCGACTCTAAATTGTCCATTTGAGCGTGAATGTGAGCGTGAATGGTTGTCTGTCTGCCCTGTGATTGACTGGCGACCAGTCCGGGGTGTACCCCGCCTCCTGCCCGAAGTCAACTGGTATAGACTCCAGCATACCCGCAACCCTAATGAGGGTAAACGGTATAGAAAATTATGAATGAAGTCAAATGAATGAAGTCATAGGCATAGTCATAAGGCATGAGCCAAATTTCCTTCTGCTTGATTAAAGCACCAACAATTAGGTGATTCTTTGAACCCCAGACCGAACAGTCTCAGATTGGTCCAATAGTAACGATGCTAAATTTTAAATTGTATGAGGCATACCCTAGCATCTCTTGACATTCTCCCATATAATACAAATTACATTGAAAAGCGCATCATATGCAGTCACATCAATACATTTTTTTATATCTTAGAAAACATGATAAAAAAACTCACAAGTTACAGGGGCCAAGTGAGGCACAGAAAAACTGTGTCACAATTGTAAATATGTTTTAAAATACCCTTAGAAAGCTTGTATTGTTTTACTATTTCTTCAAATGATTATAAGATTCCACAATTGTACAAAACATTCAATCTGACTAAATTAAGACGCGGGGACCTCAAGAGGGAGGCAGTGCAAAGGACAATTACATTTTGTAACCCAATTTGTTTAAATTGCATTTATTTTACCTACCAAAGATACATTTGGTACTCACCATTTGTTAATATTACAATTAATTATTTGCATTACTGGTTCGTAATTGGTTCAATCACTAAACAAAGTAAGTAAGTCAACTTTATTTGTTTAGCGCTTTTCACTCATAAAGTCACAAAGTGCTTCCCAAAGTTAAAATATCTAATAAAACATCTACAGTAACCAGCTTAAGCAGTATAAATACAACATTCATGGAACTAGAATGCACTCCTAAACATCCCGAGTCCAGGGAGCGCAGGTCCAGTGGAAGCTCTTTCCAGAGTCGGAGAGCAGTAGCTTTCAAACATCGGTCTCAGTTTTAAAGCCCGTAGGTGGAACCATCACCAGGTTCTGTCCAGCTGACCTCAGACTCCGAACCGAGCTGTAGGGCTTGATTAAGTCAGTAAGGTAGGAAGGAGCCTGTTCAAGTAAGGCGCAAAAAGTCAGCACCAAGATTTTAAATTGAATCTGATATTCATCAGGGAGCCAGTGAAGAGTTTTTAGCACAGGTGTGATGTGGTCCCTCCTGTTGGTCTTGATCGAGAGTCTCACTGTGGAGTTTTGGACAGACTGCAAGCGAGCCAACTCTTTTTGTTGAGGCAGGTGAACAAAGGCTGTTGCAGTTGACCAATCAAGAAGACACAAATGCATGAATGATCATTTTACGCTTTTCTTTAGAGATCCTGGACCTGAGCTTAGCTATGTTGCGCAGCTGAAAGAAGCAGGTCTTAACCAACTGCCTAAAATGATGTTCAAGTGACATGGCCTTATCAAAAATCACCCCAGGTTTCTTTGGTTTAGTCTTACCTGTGAGACTCAGATCACCTAAGTGCTGCTTAGGGGCAATGATCAATGTCTCGTTTTTCAGCATTAAGTTGAAGACTGTTATCACTTAACCACTGTTTGGTTTTTGCTAAGCAGTTTATTAGGGAGTTCAGTTTATAAACTTCAGAAGTCTTAAAAGAGCAGTACAGCTGAAGGTCATCCCCAAATAAATGATGAGACATCGCTGAACTGCTGAATAATCTGACCGAGAGGAAGAACATACAACAAGAAGAAGGGGCCCTAGAACAGTGCCCTGAGGCACACCACACATCAGGTTACCAGGCTCAGATATTATGTGTTTTGCAGAGACACTGAAACCTCTGCCATTCAAGTATGAAGAGAACCACTGTGGCACCGAACCCGACAACCCCATCATATCCCGCTGCCTTTTCATCAAGATCTGATGGTCAACCGTGTCGAAGGCGAAGAAAGATCTAGCAGGACCAGCACTGGACACCTCCCTGAATCGGCACACTTCAAAACAGAACAACAAGGGAGACTAATGTGAACCTTTTCTACTAATTCAAAGTAATCAAAATGAAAAAGTTTTGGAATTAATTTGTAAACCATTGACGTTTGGTCACCATTGTTTAACCCACTTTTATTTTGCAGCGCTCTCCTTTTGGAGATAAAATGATGCCCCCCCCCCTAAAAAAAATACAGTAACAATGAAAAGTGTTTGTGGTGGTAGCCCTGCACCCCCCATTTCTTGTTGCAGCATTTCATTTACATACCCAGGAGCAGTACAGTACCTAAAGTGGGTAGAGACGGCACAGGAGAAAAGAGTGCTGGTGTGCTCTGACTCATCTTCAGTTCTTCCTAGTATTCAGTTGTTTCAATCAAATACTAGTATAATACTAGTAGTATTATACTAGTCCTTTTTGATATCTTGATGTCTGTTACCAGACTTGCTCATGGTGGGTGTCTTGTCAAGTTTTTGTGGGTACCAGCTCATGTGGGTATTGGGGGAAATGAAAAAGTAGATAAACTGGCTAAAAGATCCCTAAATAAAAAGCGAATAGAGATAACTATCAAGAGTAGCAAATCAGAGGCAAAGTGTTTGATTTGGAGGCTAATCACCAAAGAGTGGCAGGGGCAGTGGGACACTGGGGTTAAGCAAAGATATTTGTATACAATTAAAAAGGAGGTAACAGGGCATAGTGTACAAGTGGGGTGCAGGAGGGGTGAAGTAATTATCACAAGATCGAGGTTGGGATTAAACAGGACATTACACATGATAGGGAAACATGGGACTGGACTTTGTGATGTGTGTCAGGAAGAGGAAGAGACACGTGATTTTAAGGTGTAGGGGCTACAGCATGGAACGGGAAACATTGAAGGAGAGGTTAAAGAAACAGGGACTCCAAGTATTCTTTCTGGGGAGTGTTCTGGGCGGTGGATGTAAGGGCCAGTTTGGAGAAGTGGTTGCCTTTTTAAAGGATATTGGTGCTTATTATAGGATATAAACATATAAAGATATTATATGATATAAAAATAAAAGGTTTATGTATTTATTTATGTGCATAAGATTGTGAGCCTATTCCGACCCATACTCCGGAACAGCAGGTGGCGGTAATGCTCCGATATGTGGTTGCCAACCGCCGAAAAACGAAAAAAAGAAGAAAAAGAAGAAGAAGGACCCAAAAGGCGGTATTGCACAGCGTCCACCCGGAACCAATTGTGTCCAGGACACGTTTCTGGTGGGAACGTTTATGGGGAACACCCTGAGTCGACCATTGAGCGACTATCATTTTGAAACATGCCGAAGTGAGTAATGATGTGTTCTTTGTTCGCAGCAAAATAATTGTTTCCTTCTTTATTATAATTTTAAAAATGTTACCAAGTATTTCCAACCGGCACTAACTTTAAAAACAAATAACCTAATCGACCGGTTGTGTTTCGAAGACTCGCTAGCTTTGTTTGGCACTGTCTATTTCCTGGAGTCAACCTCGTTGCGAAGGGAATTTACTAGAATACATTCTTCATTTTGTACTATCCTAAGCTTGCTATATAGCATCAGTAAATACACAGATAGTAGCACAATATATACATTTATTAGAAATATTACAGTTAAGAAAACGGTTAGGAACGGTGAATATTGAATTCGTCCCTCCTTCTGGGGTTAGCCGGATTCCATTGCCAGTAAACATTCAGAGACATGACTCAAATACTTTTTGTTACTGTTATTTAACATAACCGCTTGTAAGTGTTCTAATTTTGCATCATGGGCTATCAATAGAATTTACTTTGAGTATATACTTGGACGAATAATGGAACAAAGATAAGATGTAATATACAAATTCAAACATGTTTGCAGTTGTAGACTTGTTGTGATGCTGTCATTCAAAATTGTTCTCACTTTGTGCTCATTCCACAGGTTTTACTGTGACTATTGTGACACCTACCTTACACACGACTCGGTAAGCTTTTACCTGCATATAAAACTACCCTGACTCATCACGTTTGTAGTATCCCTCAGTTAAAGATCGCATGTATAGCTTATTTCCATGTCCCTGCTTTTGATTATTTAGCCTTCGGTGAGGAAAACCCACTGCAGTGGCAGGAAACACAAAGAAAATGTGAAAGATTACTACCAGAAATGGATGGAGGAGCAGGCCCAGAGCCTGATTGATAAAACGAGTAAGTATTAAGATAATTGCATATCAGTTTTGTGACTGTGCTGTTATCTCGTCCATCATGCATTAGCAAAGCCCAGGTTTTTAACAAGGCTATACTCCTGAGTGTTGAGTCAAATGTACCCACGGTACATGACTAATTGCTGATGAGTTTTTCGTTCTCCTCAACAGCGGCTGCTTTTCAACAAGGAAAAATACCTCCCACGCCATTCGCAGGTGCCCCCCCTCCAGGTAGGATGGTTTGTTGAACTGTGAACAAGCAATGTGTTTAGTGCTGCTAGAGAAAATCCAACGTATTTTATTAGTAACTAAAAATTGACACGGCAATAAAATGCAGGAACTGACTTATTGTTGCTTGTATGCAGTTATTCAAAAACAACCGAACTCGGCACAATCACACTGGGTTTTGGCCTGATTTATCCTAAGGCTGCTGTTACAAAAAAGATGTGCCACAAATAAGTGGAGGAATATAGTACAATGCAATATGTTTTCAACATTTTCATGTAGATAAGGGTGAGGCAGTAACATGTCTATGAGGAAGGTTTTTCCTTCATGATGACATGAAGAGCTTGAAATACTTGAAATGGTGTCCGTGTGGAAAGGGTCTCCTTTTTCAGGTTCCTTGGTGTGCATGTAGCAGATGACCTCAGATGGCACAACAACACAGCTGCAGTCGTCAGCAAAGCACAGCATAGGCTACACTTTTTGAGATTGCTGAACAAATGCCATCTGGAGGTCAATCTGCTGCAGACTTTCTATCGCTTTCTACACAGTGGATAGTGTGCTGGCATACGGCATTATAGTGTGGTATGCCGGCTGCACGGGCAAAGACAGAAAAGCCCCACAGGGTGTCATAAAGTCGGCACAAAAAATCATCGGCTGCCCCCTACCCTCCCTAGAGGACATTGCAGACTCAAGGGGGTTAAAGAGGGCAAGGAGGATCCTGTCTGATCCATCCCACCCTGGCAGGAGCCTCATCAACCCTCTGCCCTGTGGAAGGAGATACAGTGTATTGAGGAGCGGAACAAACTGACTCAGACATTTTTTATCCTTGAGCAATAAAGCTCCTGAACAGCAACCTTCATGCCACAATCTGATGGGACTGTTAAGACACTTTTAGATGTTCAGCACCTTTTTATATAGTTTTAGTGTAATATTTATTTATTTTGAAATATTTGTTATCTTTGTTTTTGTTTTTTCACTAAATGGAGGGAGGGGGGGGGTCCTGCAATAATCTTGTAACAAGTGTACAATGACAATAAAGGATATTATTAAATACAAGTGATGGAGATATGATTGGTGCTTAAAACAGGCTCTGGTGACACGTTCGTTTTTAATGTTTGGTCTGGTTAAAACGGACTGGAGTGCTTTTGCTCTGCTTGTATGGTTTCTTTGGTTAAGTATGAACTCGGACCAACTGAAACTGCCTTAGAGATAGGTTTCAGTCTCCTTGAATGTATGGGAAACACTGAAATACTTGAAGTACTTCAACAAAAAAAATATAATTTCCAAATGCACGGCCAATGTAGTTTGATTTACATGGCGCGTAATTGTATTGAACGTCTTGTCTCTAACAAAGGTGGTCCTCCACGTCCAGGCATGCTGCCAACCCCACCCATGCCTGGCCCTCCTATGATGCCCATGATGGGACCTCCGCCTCATGGAATGATGCCCGGTGGCCCCGGTAAGATCCATTTTACTGTAAATTCTGACACATTTGTTTAAACTTTTGCTTAAATGAATGGAAGTGCACGTAAAATGGCCAGTTAAACAGTGGCCATTCAGAAAAGTAATTCATCGACCTCCTCCTCCTGTGAACTAAAACTAGCTTCTCCTTCAGCATTACAATGGAACTGCCTTATAATTTGTAATTACACAGTTCGTCAGTCTCTCTCTCTTTCATTGTCGTTCTTTGTGACTTTTGTCTGGAGCCATTAGCCATTTAGCTTTAGCTAAACATTTTCATCACACAGTAAAGCCTTTCGAAACTCGTTGGTGATAAGGGACAGTTGGCAGTCTAAGTAGTCCAAACAGAAGTTGTAGTAATTCTACACTTGATCAAACCTACTTAAGATGTGTCATAGATCGCAGCATAATACTTAAAAATAGAGTAGCTTCCACTTCACTACGTTTTGAAGCTGTGCTTCAAGCATCATGGGAAATGTAGTTCCCATCACTGTACAAGCCGCAGTGTTTAGAGCATGAGAAAAAAGTAGCTGCTTATGCATTGGAAGTTATGGTTAACACAGACATGCACTGCAACACTTTCTGGTATTGGCGTCATCTGTGCATCCTTGTCGTGGCTTCCAGCAGGAATGCGCCCGCCAATGGGAGGACCTATGCAGATGATGCCAGGACCGCCTCACATGATGCGTCATCCTCGGCCCATGATGATGCCAGTCAGGCCGGGTATGATGAGACCAGACAGATAAGACTGACTTGGACGTTTCTGTTGTTGCCACAAGGAGGCGCTGCAGAGTGATGAACACAAGCATGTATTTATTCCTTCAATAGCACACATCTGCTTTCATAGGAATATGCACTGCTTGGTTGTCTCACTCTCGTTCTGCAGGCACACCAATTAGAGAATATTTGCTTTTGTTTTTTGACCATGTTTTTACCTTAGGTTTTTTCCACATTACATTGCTTTGAAAAATAAAGCAGTCATTTAAAGCTAATACTGTGTGTCTCTGTCTATATTATTAGATGTACCAATAGATGAAGCCAGAGAGTTATAATGCCCTGAAACTATAAATGTGATGCAGTTAGTGATAAAGTGTGAGCACACAGCATATCGCTGTACAATAACATGCCAGGGAAAAACAAAAAAGTCAGTCACTCCTCACATGCAAAGCTTACTATGACAGATGCTTCAGTGTTATTTGACCATAAATGTCTTCATAAATATTTAATGTGAAGCTATTTTTTCACTCTGAAGGGCTCAAAAGTTGCACCCCCTCTAGATAAACTACCATGAGTAAAAAGTAAAAGTAACAAAATATAAATGATAAAATAAGTGCATTACTTGAAACTACAAGTAAAAAAAATGTATATATATAAGAAAATTTGAAAGGGTTCTGTCTTAATTATTACTAATTGCAAGTATTTCATTTAAAACACTCAGAATAGCTAATATTAGTAAACATAGTGTATACATATAAATTAAAGTAAAACATTTAAATATCACTGTTAGTGAGATTTTTAATACAAATAAAATCAAATACATGTATCAGTAATTTGTTTTTTTAAATACATTATTTAGACTTGTCATAAGTATGACAAAATAGAAGTGATGCTTTTGATTGCTGAAGATGAAAATATTTTTTGTTATGTTGAATATTAAAGTACCGTATTACATATTTAAAAAAAAAAAAAGTACCTGTACAAATTAAACATGACTGTTTTGCTCAAGATGATAGTAATTAGAGACAAGTACGCATGCACATGGCAGTATATGGAAGCCTGCAAAATGATGAAGAAACAAATGCTGTTTTTGAAACTTTTATTAAGGGAGAACAAATCTAAACTTACATGGCCTTGTCTGAAAAGTGATTGCAGTTGCTACTGCTAGGGGTGGCACAACCACTTACTAGGTTTAGGGGTCAATCACTTTTTCACACAAGGCCATGTAGATTTTATCTCTCTTAATAATAAAATGTTTCATTTAAAAACTACATTTTGTGTTGTCATTGACTAATAAAATTCAATTTGTTTGATGATCTGAAACAAGTGTGACATGTAAAAAAAAAAAAAAAAAAATCAAGAATGGGGCGCAAACGTTTTCACACCACTGAATATATAGAATATTACTAAAGCTTATGAGATGTATGAAAATTCAATTAATTATAGATAATACAGTGCATTAAAGATGAAAACACCATAGTCTATTTCACCTCCTCTCCAGTCTTTGGTGTTTACTTTGCCTCCATTTGCAATGTAATCCATTAAGTCACAGATGAGATCAATGTCCATTTCCTTACATGGACTGCAGGGCCAAATATCCAGAAAGCACTCAGTTAGATCCAGTATGCAAACTACAAGCACTACAGTAAACATCTTATCTTTTCATGAGGTATAGGTCTCCCAAACAACCTTCAAATAAAGCTAATTTGACCTTTGGGGACATTAAAAGTATTGACTTCCTGTCAGCACATTTTGTCTCACATTCAACGACATGAAGCTTAGACGGTCTAAACGTGATTGTGAGGTTTTCTGCTTCACTAATTCCAGTGGGCCGCCCACCAGGACCAGCACCATACACGGTGCATGGACACTGGCTGTGATTTTCCTCCCTGCTCCACCTGCTGCACGGCCATGTTTTATAAATAACCACCTTAAATATTCATATGTCAGCATCTGCATCCAAAACTAGACTGGTAATGTTTTTCTAGAAGTCATTCAAAAATCTAATTAAATACCATTAGCACCTATAATAGCACAGATGCTGGACTGAAATCAATGTAAACATATTTCTATTTATTTATTTAGGGTTATTTGTAGCATTAGAAGTGACCTAGTATGTATAAAAAAAATACTGTGATGTACATCAAGTTTCCTTCAATATTGAAACAAAATGAAGGGTATTAGCAGGGAACTTTTGCTGCAGTAGACACATTCTTAAAGACAATTAAAAGTGTTGTTTTGAACACTATTATAAGTTTGAATTGCCCCATAACAAGTAAAGCCAATTGAATTCGTCAGTTCCAGGGTCAGGGTTTAAATCATAAAAAGAAAGGTATTAAAATGTAAAAACAGTTAAACTAACTTCAGCAATGACTGCCAAAGATAAAGCGCAACTTGCTTTTTTGTAGCATTCTTAATGCTTAAAAGTGTAAAGAAGCTAACCACTGTACACCGTTATAAGTATCAATGCAACATGCAATAACAGCCTATTATGTCATAATCCTAATCCCCCAAGTATATTCTTCAGAGGCTGGTTGTAGAAAAAGCCAAAGAATAAGCAAAACATAGTTAATCCTTTGAAAAGAGGTCTCGCATGACAGCCGTTCTGTGTGATTATTGTTCTACATCCATCCTTTCAAGGTTTTACTGTATGGATGTCTTTTTTTTGTTGGGGGGGAGGGTCTTTATGTTTGGCTTTCCACAAACTTAAATTGGAAACAAAATGATCCATTTTTCATGTGACCTCACCTCTGACGAGAGGATGAATGTTTTATCATCACCTCGGACATATGCTGCATCTCTCCCAGCGTGCATGCAAAAGTACCTGTCAATTTGTGTCACTTAGGAGTGGGGCAGGCGTATAACACACATTATACTTCTATAAAGTATGTACGTATATATAAAGTTGCAAAAGCTCCAGCTTATAGTTCCCTAGTTTTAATTTTTTGTGCTTGTGTGGACAAGATCGATTGTGGTCAATATTTCTTAAGCATGAAGAAATAATAATTATAGTAGATAGTTATTATACAGAAAAATGTAATATATTTTTTCATTCTGATGCCTCAAACTTATGTTGTCAAAATGTATTGTTTCAAAAAATATAATCAATTCCAGAAATGCAATTTAAAGTTAAAAAGTCTTTTTCAGCCTGATACCTCAAATGATGCTGTGGACTTTATATTTTGTTATAGAATATGTTTAAATAATATTTAGTATAATCATCTTTTACTTATTTGAACAAACATGTAATAGAATCAACGTTCTTATTTCAGCGAAATACTTCAAAAATTGATACTCTGTTTAACATATAATTAATCTAAAATAAAAAAAAATTGGTTTCACACAGTTATGCCTTTTTGTTTTTTAAAACTAATAAAAATTTGAGATACTTGTACTTAGAGAGTGATGAATTATGTTAAAACAATCCAAATGAAATCATGAAACAATGTGATTCACAAAGTAACACATTTTTGTACATCCATTCATGCATCCGTCTGTCCATCTTCTATATTGCTTATTCTCGCTGGGGTTGCGGGGGTATACTTTGAGGGAGAGCCTGGACTGGTTGCCAGTTAATCGCAGGGCACATGTAGACAATCATTCACACTCACACCAATGGACAATTTAGAGTCACCAATTAACCTAACATGCATGTTTTTGGCATGTGGAAGGAAACCGGAGTACTCAGAGAAAATCCACGCGCACACGGGGAGAACATGCAAACTCCACACAGAGATGCCCAATGGCGATTCGAACCCTGAATCTCCTGACTGTGAGGCCAACGGGCTACCCACTCATCCACCGTGCGGTACATTATAATTAATCTTATTTATTATTCATTCATTAATTTTCCGTATCGTTTATCCTCATTAGGGTTGCTGGCTTATTTATTATGTACTGCGTAAAACTATGACAGGAACAACATCAAATAAATTAAAGGATGGAATGAATACAGAGCCACCAGTCCGAGCTTGAACTTCGTCTTTCAGAGGGGTTGTTTACCGAACAAATATGCACATTAGCACTCAGTAAGGTCATCAAATCTGACCTTTATGCATTCCTACATTGTATTAGTATTTGGAAGCAAATATAAGAAAAAGGGGAAAAATACAGTATAGTAGTCTATCTGTGCATGGGAGAACTTTAGAGGGGGAGTTCAAGGACCGTCAAACAAAGTAGGACAAATTGCCGCTCACATTAAACATTCAAAAGCTGTGGGATTTCCAACTGTATATTAGTTTTTGAACAAAATAATGACCCATATGTCCAAAATTGATATTACTTTACATAAGATTTGATGTAGTTAACGTTACCACAAGTTACAACAAAGAGAAAACTCAAAAATTGAAATTTTGTTTAATACATAGTAATACAGTATGTATATAATTAAAATAAATTGTAATTAATACTAATCATTTACATTTTCCTGATTTGGACAAACGATTGTGTTGTGGTAACTCTAAAAGACGGTACATCCTCATCATGAACAATCAAATGTCCCAACCAGAATGAAGGTGCCAAATTAGCACTTTTCCTGATGATGACTGCAGATTTCCATCCCAAGAAAGAGAGAGAAATGCTTTTTCCTCCAACCTCAGAAGCCTCAATTATTAGTGTTCTCTTACGCTAAACTATAAAAGCGTGTGCTCTTATCTCCTATACAGACTCTTCTCGTCGTCCCTGCTGTCAGTCAACAGGCGTCCCAGGTGAAAGGGAAAATGTCACTGAAGCATGGAAGCACAGAAAAGCATCTTTATCGCCAAGTGTGACAATCCGCTTAGCGCTGCTGTCTTTTGTCAAAAGTCAGCTTTGTTTCCCTTTGGAGTAAATGTGCAGCAAAGAGACATCAGCAGCACTAGCCCTCAGCTGTGTAAATGTGCACAAAAACGGACAGAAAATGGAGCACTTATATTTGCACTGACATCGCAAAAGCAACAAACACAGAGAGAACATCCGTGCACTGTCAGGCTTTCTGCTTCGGCAACGAGGGAGCTAAAAAGCTTCTAAAAGAAATGTTCCAAGCAAGGTGGAGGACACCGTCTATTTTTATCGACAGGCGAAGTTGTTTTAGATCTTCCATGGCTAAAGTTAGAAAGGCTAAAAGCCTGAGCTCTGGCTGTCGGCCCCATAAAAGTGTGCAAGTCTGAAAAGAAAAGCATGTTTTGCTGTGAACTTTGACTTTTGGATACAACTTGGATAAACAATAGATTAGCACAGGACTATAGATGTACTACCCACTAAAAATGACACAACCGTTATTGTCCAAATAGCTGGAAACGAGAAGCAAAACAATTGTCACTTACAGTCTGGGGATGCACGAGTGCTGCCGACACAGGGGAGCTGCGTTTAATTGAGAGAAGGGTTAATTCCAACATGTACCGGGACATATTAAAGCAGAGCTTGGGAAATATAAGGAGCCCAAAGATACCACCAAGATGACAAGTGCCTCAAAGAGGAAGATGAAGGTGATAAAGTGACCTAGTATGTGTCCTCCACACCTGTGGGTCAGCCTCAAGCAGGTGGAGCACAAGGTGTGTAACATCCACCAGAACCCACAAGAGGATTGCAGTAACAACCTGTGCAGCTCTGGTCAATTCCATGCCCAAGAGAGTTAAGGCAGCGGCGGATGAGACTTTGGACACGAGTAGGACATGGTCACTGTGAAGTGTACTCACTTGTGTTTCCAGCTATTCGGACAATAATGGCTGTGATGACACATTTTCAGCGGTTAGTAAATCTGTATGCTCAACATGCAGTACACTGAATACTCTAAAGCAGGGGGACTTGATACTGGGGCGCACGAGAACTATTTCTGTTCTGTTGGCCATTACATCAGTAAATGGAAATGCACTGATAACATCGTACTTGGTGGTGACTGTATTGATTTGGCGTTATGGTGACTTCAAATCTCTCCTTATTGCTCTTTCTTTAGCAATATTAAGCACTTTTAGCTAAAAAGCGTTGACCGGTCCGCGGTGCTAAAAAGGTTGGGGACCCCTGCTCTAAAGTGTATCCAAGCTTATATGAAAAACGTGTGACGGGACTTCATGGAGTGAGATACTGAATATAAAATTGAACAGATCAAGGTTGTCATCCACTGCGATTGGCCGGCGAGCAGTCTAGGATGCACCCCGCCTCTCGCCCGACGTCAGCTAGAATAGGCTCCAGCATACCCCCGCGACCCCAATTAGGATAAGCGGCATAGAAAATGGATGGACTGTAACCCATTACTATTATAGATTATTTATGGATTAAAGTCAGCTGGGGTAGGCTCCAGCATACCCGTGACCCTAATGAGGATATGCGGTATAGAAAATGAATGACTACTGCTTCCGCCACTATGATCTCTCTTTAGTGTCACTAAACCCTACATTTCGGTTCAATTCCGGGCTGGAGGCATTGAAATCTGTCAGAGGTGGTTGTCGTCATCCTCAGCTCATGGTACATTCACAAACATGGAGCCGTGCCCGGTGCTTGCGCTGGCAGAGGGGCATGCATGTTACCCACTGCGCACACACACACACACATGCACACTTTCTTTATCTCTCAAAAGGAGGACACAGCAGGTACGTTGTGATTATGATCTCTGCAGAATGCTACATTTCTCTGCTAATGATCTTCATGCTGACGCGGTACGGTGCGTTCACTTGCAACGTGACAGTACGCAACAAGCAGGGCCTTTTTTAACGGCACAGGCAATGCCTTAAAGTGAAGCTAATCGCTGTCAAACAGAACTAAAATCAAGTACCCGTAAAAATGCGCGTGAGGCTGGTTGACTGCTGTCGCCTTTATTCACTCTCTAACGTCACAAGTGTAAAAAGAAGTTAACCCCTGTATGGTACAATTGGATAGCTGTAATAACACCCCTGGTGACCGTTGAGGTACGTTCCACTTTGAATCTATGGTTATCACACGTTCTGCTACCGTTCTGGGGGGGGAACAAAGAGATTGCAAGACTGGACTAAAGCAGTGGTTTTTAAATAGTAATGCGGGCTCTTCTGGGGGCGGGTGGGGACACTGCGTTGTGTTTTTATTCATGCTTGAATGATGCTGGTGCCAGCAACCCATACAGTGGTGTGTACAGATAAATACATAAATCAGGTTGTCAGCTGGATTTCAAATCCTACGGGGGGGTCTGCAAATTCTATCCAGTGGGGGTGCATGACAGAAAATAATTGAAAACTACTGGACTAGAGTCGCAATGCCCTGCGATTGACTGGCGACCAGTCCAGGGTGTAACCCGCCTCTCGCCCAAAGCCAGCTGGGATAGGCTCCAGCATCCCCGTGACCCTAATGAGGACAAGCGGTACAGAAAATGAATGAATGAATGGACTAGAGTAATCATTTTCTTCTATGAATTTTGTGAGCTCTTGTTTCCGTCCCGTGCTGGATATTTGTGTCGTGGCAACCAGGCGCCGCAGGGATGTGGTCCTTCCTGCATGGGGACAGTTTATGTCAACCACGCACCAGAGGAAGCAACACGGCGGGAGCGGCGAACACAAACCGGAGTCCTGAAGTTGCGTCCGTGTGCGGCGGAGAGCACACAACCCGACCGCGACCCCGTGCGCATTGTTTGTTTCACTTCCCGTGTGTGGCTTGTCCACAAGAACGCTCATGAGTCACGACTGTCTTTGGCCTGAGGATCATCAGCCGACTACAACGTGTTTACATCCGACCTCCAACAGGCCATAGAGACATTTTCTTAAAAGCTTAGGTTGTTTGAAGGAGCCTAATCCTCATCACGGTCATGGAGATGATCAGACTTCACTTCACAGCACGCATCATTAGATGTGGCGTTTGTTTTTTGTGCCGGCTAAGCACTATACAAGGCCTTGTGACCCCCACCCCCCACCTCGGGGGCAAAAGAAGGAGGTCATCTTCTCTGTCACGGCTACGAGAGGAAGGAGGTGAGCAATGCAGAGGAGCTTGGCTGATTGAGGGCACGCGCGCCGAGGCGTGCTGTGCATGGAGATGGCGGCCCGTCATGAGAGCATCAGTGCTGACAGGAAGAGGAAGAGGAAGAGGAGGAGGATGACGAGGAGGTCGTCATGGCGACACAGCTCAAGAATTGAAAAGCGCTAGGTGATGTTCTCTTATTCAGGTCAAAGAATGCCATAAAAAATTACAAATGTTGAAAAAGACGTGCGTTGTCTTTGGCAATGTTCCTCAGACACAAAGTGATAAGTGGGAATGTTTGTCAGAGAACTGAAAAAAGAATATTAGGCTTTTCCTAATCTTTACATTTTAATTTTAACATAATATTTTCATTTCATTGTTTGGAATATATTTTCAACTTAAACATGTATTTAATATTTCAACTTTATGTTTTAAAAAACGAGATGTTTTAATCATCCACTTTCATAACATCCATTCCATTTTCTTCTGCTCATCCGTAGTCTCAGTAGGGAAGTCCGGACTTCCCGGTCATATTTAAAAATAACTAACATAATGATTTTGTATTGAATTAATTAATTATATGACTTTATTTAATATTTTGTAAAATTACTGCACTTTTTTTGCTTTTATTAGTTTTCTTGTTTAAATGTATTTTTCAAATGTGCTTAGGGCTGATAAAAAATCAGTTGCAGGCTGCAAATGGCCCTTGAGCCGCACATTGGACACCCCTAAGTTAGGCTGTTGTTCCTTTAAACATTCAAGTGAATAGAATAATCCGAACTACATGAATCGGATGAAGTTTGCAAACTTGTCGCTAGGCAGAATTTTCCCAGTTTTAAGAAGAAACTGGCATACTCTCGTCATGATGCTGTTGTTCTGGCCACTCAGGGAAGAAGGCTCTGCTGCCTCACACATGAAGCAAAGGACAGGAAGAGCGGCAGAAGCAGGACGTCAAAGAGATACTACTGTATGTAAATATGTGACATGTTTATGTACATAAAATGTTGTGTAAGCTGTGCAAAAAGTCTTCGACCACTTCAGTAGCTTCTAACATCATATACTGTATGGCGCACCTTTATCCAGATTCTCACCAACATGTAATGGCTTCTTCCCTGACACCGTAGTGAAATATCAACTCCAGCTTCCTAAAAAGGTGCAGTGTAGTTTGTATTTGGCCCAAATCATCAGAGCCATTGATGGAAAGCCAGGCGGACAGATTTACGTCACGTCTGTGCTAAAAAAATACGTTTGAGTGTGACCTTTATTTCAAGCGTCTTTGGCAGGACAGAACAGCAGAGGCGGAGGAGGCGTCCCGTCTCAAATGTGCACCAGTAACCTGATTACCCAGCTGTCACTGCGATTAGGACCAGGCTTTCTGGGATTCCCGGACACAGTCTTTGGGACATCCTTGGGACGGGACAGCCCTAAACGACTTGAATGAGGTAACGCAAAGTACTCATTAAGACTTGGATGTGCCAATCCTTGTAAGTGTCGTCTTTGGGAATGTTCCTCAGACACAAAGTGAAAAGTGGGAATGTTTGCCAGAGAACTGAAAGTAGAGGAAGTGGAGGGGAAAGCAACAGGAAGCGACCAGTGGGTGGACCTTAGTGACTCTCATGCTCCCTTCCTCTCCCAACTGGATCACTTTGCACCACTTGACTTCATCTTCTTCTTCCAGTCTCACCACTGGATGTCCCTCCCTGCAAGAGGTCACCCTCCCACTCCGACAGCTCTTTGAAACAATGGCACTGTGCACACCGGACCCCTCCGAAGCAATCCAGACTGATAGCAAGGAGACCAACCTGGTGAGAAAATCTCAACCCGGGGACCTAAGGCTGACCCGAAGTTTGTCCAAGTCAGACTCAGACTTGTTGGCACCGCCGCTTGGAGAGGACGAGGGTGGCCATGCCAGTCGAAGCGGATCTGTGTCCAAGTGCAAGTCCGGCAAGGCGTCCAAGGAGAGAATGCCGTCCTTTGCCTCGGAGTGGGATGAGGTAATCCATCTCTGGAGGGCGGGTGGTGGTGGGGGGGTGCAGTGAAAGAGAAGGGTAAGCGGGCGAGGCACCACATTTTTGGAAAGGAAGGAAGGAAAGAAGGAAGTTACAATGGTGGGGGTCCTGTAGAGGTTGTCATGGCAACGGCAGCTCCTGCAACCCGCCCACTCATGTCTCTACGACTAGTGTCCTTTGTAGCAGTGGAGGCTAATTGGGCCCATGCTGTCATAGCACATCCACCCAGGACATAGTCCACCATCACTACCATTCACCGCCGCAGGGGGCAGCGTGGAGCAAAACATAGTTTTATCATGCATGTAGTATAACTGTTTAATAACGCAACAAAAATATGTACCCAAACAGTTGACAGTCTCAACAAGGAATTGTCGCATTAGCCAATGTTATAGGCAACCGGACATTTTTAGCATTAGCTGCAGTACAAAGAATGTTTAAAAAGAATTTAGCATTGTAAAAATATTTTTCAAAATAAAAATGTTATATTTCTTTAGATTGTGTATAGTACTACTATTATTACCACTAATGATAATAATGACAACACGTGGAAGAATACAATATAATATTAATAATGATAATATTTTAGTACTTCCAATATGAGTAAAAGGATTGTAATGAAATATACCCTCCTGAAGAATGTACATGTTTTACTTATTCTTTCTTATTTTTGTATTTCATTCAACCACTCTTTAGATGTTTACTTTATATTTGTATTTAATATTTTATTTTGCTGTTAATACATATTAATCAAAGCATACAATATTAAATACAAAATTAAATATTCAACGTGCAGCTTTTTAGTTTTTATACATTTTTGTATTTACTGTTTTTATTCCTAATATTTTTAAGTGATTTTGAACTATCCATCCATCCATCTTCTATACTGCTTATCCTCATAAGGGTCGTGGGGGTATGCTGGAGCCTATCCCAGCTGACAGAGGCGGGGTAAACCCTGGACTGGTCACCTGGACTGGGAGTTTTGGATCATATTGAAAAGTTTAAAAAAATATACAGATATTTTGCAACATAATTATGTAAACATTGCCTCGTTGTAGTTTTAATTTCGTGGATTCATTCTATCACTGTTATAATAATAAATAATAAACCATGCTGTTTTGTGGTTGAATATATCTATTACTGGTCAAAACATACTGTATGTACAGTGAAACAAATGTTACATATTTTTGCCTAACAAGCATTTTTAAGCATAAAAGTGACTAAATTAAGGTATTCAGAAGACTCATTCAATAGGCTCCAGCTTACCCCTGCGACCCCAGTGAGGCTAAAGCTGCATAGAAAATGGATGGATGGATGGATGGATGGATGGAGAAAACTCATTCAATGACGTTGAATATTTGGTGAAACACACAAGGATCAAACTTTATAGCCAGAAAAAATGCTTTTATTGCAGGTTTGATAGATCTCACAACAGGGACAATACTTCCTAATGATCCCTAATAAATATTAATAATAATATAACTAAAAACACGGGCTACTTTTGTTACCCACGCAAAGCTGAAACTTAACCCCATAACCCTAATGGTACTTCCTGTCCGTCCTTCTTTCAGTTCCTTATGATTATGTCGACTATATAGGGTAATGCGAGTGTAGAGGTGACTAAAGAGGTGTTATTTTATGTCATGATGCATGTATTTAGAACACATCGCATTTCAATGTACTGTAAACCGTATGCGTGTTTGAAATGAATTAAACCATTACCATAACCATAAGAAGTTTGTAAAATGTTTCTCTCTAACTACAGAAATATTCCATTTATTAATAAGGAATCTTGGTGGATATGTACTCATCACGGTTGGGTCTGGAACTGCAATAATTGAAGGCTTACTGTATTTTAGTTTATTATGGCACAATTGCAACATAACATACATACATACAACATAACATAATAAATACTTAATACTATTGCAAACACACCATATGCAAGGAAATCGATCGCTCCAATGGAGAGGACGGGTTAAGCGGCATAGAAAATGGATGGATGGTTCTATATGTTCAATTAAGACAATTATTAAAATGTCCGAAAAAATAAAAGGTCTTGTGAATATACTCCAATCACTGGGTTGAAACTTTCAAACAATGTATTCTGTGTTGAAAAACCTGAAAAAAAATCTATTCTTTTATTGTGTCAGCTCAGTGGTGACCCGGGTTTTGCTGTGACACCACTGTTTGTTCAGGCCGTGCTGGGTGGGGTGTCCTGTTCTCAAGGGCATCCTGTTGATGCAGCTGCTCCCCGACTGTCTGATGACGTGCCCAACTCATTTGGGCTGTTTGTGTGTGCGAGTGCACAAAGCCAAATGATGTTGTGTGTATCATCAATCGCCAGTACGTATGCACACACAAATATATTCAAAATAATATGGTGGTGCACCAACTACTCCACCACTACTCTCCCTCGCATCCTTCATGTCAACGTTACATCACAAATGACGGTAACTCAAATTTGTTATCTAATCTAGAACCTCACATTTGAAATAACATCTTATCTATCTGGCGCAGAAGCGTAAATTAACATGTGGAAAAAATTAGGCCACTTTGTTGTAACTACTGCACACAAAAGGGTGACAAATGTGTCTTAACTTTGTGTGACTGCAAAGATGACTATGTACATATAGCAATGAAATTGTAATTAGCATTACATTATCCTCATTATATGGCCTTTTTTAAATAATTCATTAATAAATTAGTGCTGTTTTGTGGTTGACAATGGCCTTTTATTAGTCAAAAAAAGATTGAAAGACAATTCATATGTAGCATTCTGGTCACTAGGCATCGGCAATGTTAAGTGGAATGACGTTAGACCACATTACCTTTCACACTGCATGGAGCAGAGCTAACATGGCATGGCTGACATTCAGGGAAAAAAGGTTCTCCTCTCATTCCGTGTGGAAGTGGTGAGTTTTTGGCTTTTGTCCTTCTTCCCCAATCCTTCTGAAACACTTTCTTAATTTTAAATTTTAAATTGGATAGACTAACTAGTTAGCTTGGTAGGTTGCTTTGCTAGCAAGCAGCTGTCTGTGATGTTTCTGCAGAGATCCTGTAGCCTGCGCAATGTAATGTAAACAATGAATATTAGTTTCATGTCTACAAGGCTCTAATCATGTTAAACACCTATTTAGAAAGTAATAAACTGGTTTCCTATGCTCTCATAAAAATGAAAAATATTCAGTTTATTAATAGTGACTCTTACTAAAGTCAATTATTGCAATCGGGTCTGGAACCAATTAACCGAGATAAATGAGGGACGAGTGTATAGCGTAGCACCTAGGTTCCCAAAGTAGGGAACGCCAATTGTCATCAGGGGTACGTGAACAAACATTAAAAACAATTTGTGCTTCACTCTCAATTACGAGTGCAAAATGTAAAATATAAATGTAATATAATAAATGCAAAATACATATTTTGACTCGGAAATACTATAACATGAATTAACTAATTAACTATGTTCTATTTGTATAAAAGATATGTAGAATTACTTATCTATTTATTAGTCCTTCCTGTGAAATGTTATCAATATGAGACCATGCATCATACACATTTTTGACCCAAAGTCACGAAAGAATAAATTAACCAATTAGTTATGCTCATGATTTCAAGGTAATTAATATAAAAAGGTTTATGTTTATTAAGTGTGCAGCAGTATCAGGTACTTGGCTTCAGGTCGAATGGCTGTAAACATTTGGGGAACCACTGGCGCAGCACAATCTGCCACCTTATCCCCCTGTGTATAACTCCTCGGGAGTTAAAGGTTACATGGCACACCCATCTTGGAGAGTGCTTCCCTTCATTTCCCAGCTGTATTTCCCAATAAGTCCTCTTGCAAGCTTTCAAAGTGTACAGTGTGTGTGTTTCCAAGACTAATTTTAGTAGCTTTATATAAGATTGGCGATATAAATACACATTGGGAATGTTTCATGGGGGAATTCCTTAATAGGATAATCATTTTCTTGTACCGTGCACTCTCACAGATGTAACCTTTTTATTAGCTTCTCTAGAGTTAATTCAATATTTAAGTGCTTTATATGCTCACAGGACACTACATTAGGTACACCTCACAAGATCCAAAATGCCTTTCAAAGATGATAATGCTGACTTGTGGCTGAAGCGGTTTAAAACCAACAACATTTATTCGTAAGGTTATTATTGGGCTGGTACTGCATCATATGTACAGCTGTTTGCAACCTTTTCCCCTCATACTTTGCTAATGAATTATTGACAAAATATATACATGTTAAAAATGTATATGCAATATATAATCTGATATATAAAATATACAGTATATAACACATGAAATTAAACATATATTTATAACTATAACTAGTTATAATATAGTTTACAATAAACTATACACACACGTACTGTATATATATGTAATTATGCATTATGTAATTATACTGTATATTTTAATTATGGGCCGCACGGTGGATGAGTGGTTAGCACATTGGCCACACAGTCAGGAGATCTGGAAGACCTGGGTTCAAATCTCCGTTGGGCATCTCTGTGTGGAGTTTGCATGTTCTCCCCGTGCGTGTGTGGGTTTTCTCCGGGTACTCCGGTTTCCTCCCACATTCCAAAAACATGCATGTTAGGTTAATTGGTGACTCTAAATTGTCCATAGGTATGAATGTGAGTGTGAATGTTTGTTTGTCTATATGTGCCCTGCGATTGACTGGCGACCAGTCCAGGGTGTACCCCGCCTCTCGCCCAAAGCCAGCTGGGATAGGCTCCAGCCTCCCCGTGACCCTAATGAGGATAAGCGGTATAGAAAATGAATGAATGAATGGATTTTAATTATGCATAATTAACACATAAGCATCATGTCAAGCCACGCCTCTCTATTATGACGACAGACGGCAGCACAGTGTAGATCCCCACTTTTAGAACTTTATTCTGACCGGAACACATCAACAGCAGCTCCATTGCCATGTACAGTATGTATCTCCAACTCACAAGCATTTCTCTAGCCCAGGTGCATTCGGGGACACGCCGACCATCAACTAATTTATTATGTGTGTACGTGTGCTCTGAGTAACCAGAAGGACAAAGACAAAAACAATATTTGGATATTCTAATCACTCATTTTGTAACTCTTAATATGGAAGTACAATTTGCTGCATTGAAGAATGCTCGGAAGTCCCAGAACTCGAAACATGCAAATTCAACTTAAGTCACGTCTTTGAAAGCAACGTCTCATTGCTCACGATAACACAAATGTGATAAAAATGTTCTGCTACTATTACAGAAACTAGGGGAAGGTAAATAGAGTTTGATTTAGTTTTCAGTTCATTTGGAACTGTTCATACATACAAATACACAGCATATAATCCTGTGCACATTTTCCATTCCACACATTTATGCACACTGTGCACATTTATTTTAGGAATATAGGATAAGCAAGGATAAGCCGAAAGGAAAAGAAGACAGTAAAAATGTGCATATTTAAGACATAGTCGCAAATGGTGATTGATCATAATAATTCATATACTTATACTTCATATATAAAGTACATGAAATATAATAAACAACTCTTGTGTGATGTAGCACAATAAATCTATATATATATTTTCAAAATTAGCGGTTATGAGAAACATGAATACCTCTCTGGCAATGTCAGGCCAACTGTGCATCATTATCTTAATAAAAAAATACATCATTTTGTATGAAGTTGATACAATACCACTCTTGTTTTTACTTTTACAAGGTTGTGCAGGTGTACCTTGACCAATAAATGTAAAGTATCCTGCAACATACCTAACAAAGGTGGAAAAAGGAATGTTTTCAACATGACAACATAACTACACATCCATCCAGCCCTTTTCTATGCCGCTTATTCTCAGTAGGGTGGCGGGGGTATGCTGGAGCCTAGGTGCCAGCTGGGGAGGCGGGGTCAATCGCAGGGCAACTATACGATGTCATTTATAATCATAAAAATGTCCATTTTGCAGTGGTCCTAGTGGACAAATGAGTTAAATGTTGTATGTTTAACCCAATAAAAAATATGCAATAAAAAGTTGCCCTTACACCGAGTGCAGCACACAGAGCGGCATGTGATGAAAGACTTAAATAAATCATTGCACTACTGGCTGCCTCATCAAGTGACATTTTGATGACAGAATCCAATAAAGGTGCACTTAGGCTATCCTGTCATGTAGTGTGTGTACCGTGTGTGTGCGTGTGTGATATAGAATGTAAGTGGGTTAATTCAAGGAGTAATGTGAGGTTTGCGTCGCTGCAGGCTGCAGTATGCCACAGTAGGCGTCCCACGTGCCTGCCTTCCGAATGAATCAAGGCTCTTCCACAGTGTTGATGCCACTAGCCAAGTGCATGGCTTTTTCAAACACTAAATATTACATCAAATGAGCCCGGGCCGGCGCTGGTGACGTGCTAGTGGGCACACATGGCGGCTTTTTAGGCTCACTGAATCTGCTTTGATGACAGTCACTGGAAAGCTCTGCTGCAGGTGGCCGCAGCCTGTCACTAATCTTCTAAACATCACAACTGAAGGGTGGACTTTGTCAACTAGTTTATCAGTCAGTAAGTGCTCACCTAAAAATAACATATGTGTTCTATTAATAGAGGAGAGTCCTTTTTCTAAGAAAGTGGGTAAATCCTGTTTATGTCTAGCCAGTCACAAGCGTGAAGAAAGTTATTTCCGGAATAGACGCGATAACAATTCAAGGAAATCCAGGTAAAAGGCACTCGGCTTGAAATTACTAAAGAAAAATATGATTTTCTATCATTTTATATTGTAAGTCTTAGATTAAAACAATATCTTCATAAGTTCAACTAATGGATGTATTATTAACTAAAATAAATGCTTACATTACATTATGCATATTATGGATGAGAAATTGACACATTTGCTTGCTCATGCAAGCCAAGATGCCTTGGACTGTTCTTGGAAAGTCAAGAATTCTTTGTTTAATGTGGACTTTTTGTAGAGTTTAGATTGTAAACGTTTACTTGGGTGTGTGTGCGAATAGCACCTTCACCTTGCTTCTCATCCATCATTCCAAAGCATTCTGTCAGCCCAACCTTGAATAGAAGCCCCACACTCAGTTCATCTACATAAAGTCAACATCAGCGTCTGCATTTTTTGGTGGGCAAAATCTGCTGATGTTTCCATGAAAAAGAAAAATGACGAGTGTTATATCTTTTCTATCTTTTAACAGATTGAGAAGATCATGAACCTGATCGGAGCGGGCATCGAAAAGACCAACAAGAACCAAACAAGCTCAGGTAACCTTTTCCCCATAATGGTCCAATTTCATCAAGCGGCGTGGTGATTTTATTTCCCCCCTGAGAGGTATGAGTGTAATTTATTGGTTAGCTAAGGGGAAATGACAAGAGCAGCTCAGGGATGAAGTGAGACTTAGTTATGAAGAGCTTGTTATTGCTATGGCGGCTGCCGTGACCATAACCTCCTTTGGACATTAAATGCAAGCATTATATGCAACCATGGCCTCCATGGCCTTGTGAGTGACTGTATTTGTTAGTCTTATTAGGACTTTGAAGATAGCATATTACATAACAATCGCATGAACTTCAAAAGGACAGAAAGCATTGCGTCTAATAGCTATTTGATGTGTGTTGTGAACTTGAACTACACTAGAAAGACCCTCAGTAGAAGACAGACCTCCACCAAGGCCAAACTATCATTCTCCCAATCACTTTAGTATCACAATAGGCAACGAGAGTGTGGAATTGGACACATGTATTGGCCTTAACATCTTACATTGGCATTAACAACTGTGGCTGTCGGCAACCTCCTGGTTAGTTTTTATAAACTTTATGTATCATGAGTCGTATCATGGCCTTAAAAATGGATTTTTTTTCATATGCGATCTGGTGTCTTTTCATTGGCATACATGTTTGTTGGCTGGATTACTTCTTCCTCTTAAATTTCTTATGGGAGTTATACAGAGTGTTCCACCACATCCAAAATGAGGTCCAACTTGAAGCATTTCAGACTCATGGACGGGAGCTTGAGGACAAGATAAAAAGTAAACTTCTGCTGATGTGCATGTTTGTGTTCTGGTTGGTCCTGGACTCTTTTGGGTTGCCGTGTACAGACCGGGAACGGGGGGTGTTGTGCTCGTGCGTGTGCCGTGGTCACAGCCGACGGTATCCATTATTTCTTGCAACAAAAAGCTTGTCAATCAAACACCTCCTTGTGGCTTTAATGGCGTCTGTGCGGATGTTACAGTATGTAGGATATTCATGCATTTAATATCAATCGGCAGATGAACTTTCATTCAAATCTGATGGTGCGAAATAACTTAATGCTTTAATGCTCAGGTTAGTAAGGTGAAAGAGGTTTCAAATGAAAATTTATCCAATAGAATGAATCACAGAGTTGACTTAATCTGTGTTGGATGCACTTTATTCAAATAAAATGTGAATACATTTGCCATGATTTGATGTTTACTTGTTTGTTGGGACAAACATATTCGAATCTGGTGATAAGCATGTGGAGGAGGCAAGTGGTTGTTTTGCAGACAACAGGAATTTAGCCTTGAGCAGATGTCAGAGTGACAGTCATTTGCATCTTAGCAGAAATGCATATGGACGTATTGCAAATCATTACTCTTGTAATAACAGCCTCTTTCACAGTATCGCCCGTCCTTTTGTGGGTTTTGGTATATAAGCTATATTTTTTCCCCTCATATACTCCAAACTATAATTAAAGTTACACAATCACGTTGTGAAAATGCTGTTTTTTCCAACAATAGTTGTTGAATAAGACACACAGATACTCTATTTTACTTTTGGAAATATTCAGCTTTTGGTTTTATGTTCAACTACAATACAGTAGTGTTTAATAATAAACTCAAATTTTCCTGAGAATTGTGCACACAGTGTATATAGGACGTATAGCCTCCGTACTGTAGAGGCATTCCAGCAATGACTGAAGCACCTGAGGTCATTGTGCGTTACATAAAGACAATATGCAATGTTTGTCTGCCTTTACACCGCCCCCCCCTTACACACAAATGCACACGTTAAAAATACTAAAGGTGTGTGCTATTTATCGCCTTGCAGAAAGGCATACTCTAAGTGCCCCGCATCCCTCTGAGTCACGTTTGCTGCTCAGCAGTTCATCAGGAGGCCGCAATTGAAATATTTGTCACACATTTATTATGATATTGGGTCAATAGCTTGCATTGTTTTCAAAACAAACATCACGGCGATGTTCCAACGACAATGTTGTTCCATCGCGTGCAAATGAGCTTAAAGCAGAGCAAGAAGAGACGCTCACGTTCAAAGCAACTGTCCTCACTTTCCCTGAATTAATTCAGCTTTGCCGCTCAATTCCGTGCATGTTGACAAGGAAACCGCTGCTTCTCTCTCGCCTCTGATAAAGACCTTCTCCAGTCCAGGTTCTCTTTGCACAGGGATCACCAGAGTGGACGTGGCACTACATTTGTTTGCCAAGGAATAAGACACTGACCTGATTCCCACTACAGAGAAGCCTAATTAGGAAGTCGTCGTAAAGGGCGGCTGGTATTTTTAACAAGCTTTGTCTGCATGTGCTGGCGTAAGCGCTGACTTCAGTCAAGCTGTGGGGGTCTCACGGTGAATTAGAATTAGTCCACTTGGATCCGTCCTACTCGCTCTTAGCATCTTAACTCGCCCTTCTCCTCATGTGTCCTAGATGAGCATTGGTGGTTGCCTGCAAGACTTTCAAAAGCACTTTCTAAAGCATTTAGGCTGCCAATCAAGGAGGAAGTCCAATCAATAGTCTCTCATTTGGCTGAAGAGGCATCCAGGAGGCTGATTGCAGGCAGCTTGGAAAACTTGCATAATACCGCTTGGTCTCGAAGCTGCACCCAGATAAATGCCTACCAGCACGACAGTGCAGTGAGCAGCGATGCATGCTGGGAGCCACACTGTAGCCCTGGTGTCTATATGTGCCAAGAAGCTCGTTCACTGAATTTATTAGCGACTCCATTAAATATCTCCAACCATCCATGCATTTTCTATACCGCCGCAGTCTATACAGGCTGACGCCATGCACTGATCACCTGTCAATCACATGACTGACACACACAAGCGCAAGCCTCCACACTCTCACAGATTAGTCTTCTATGAATCCAACATTTTGTAAAACACTCTAAAGATATCTGTCTTGAATGAACTTAACGTTTGTTTTTATAAACACTAAAGACAATTGAGGCTTCACTGATACTAGCATACAATACGTTTGCAAAATCATCAGTCTTCAATAATTGTCTTCATTAATATCAAATACTATTTAGCCGTCAATGAACCTGATACACAGTAGTGTTCAAAATAATAGCAGTCCAATGTGACTAACCAGATTAATCATTCATTCATTTTCTATACCGCTTAGCCTCATTAGGGTCGCGGGGATGCTGGAGCCTATCCCAGCAGACTTTGGGCGAGAGGCGGGGTACAACCTGGACTGGTCACCAGTCAATCACAGGGCAGACAGACAAACATTCACACTCACATTCACACTCTACTGTGGACAATTTAGAGTCGCCAATTCACCTAACATGCATGTTTTTGGAATGTGGGAGGAAACCGGAGTACCCGGAAAAAACCCCACGCACGCACAGGGAGAACATGCAAACTCCACACAGAGATGCCCAACGGAGATTCAAACCCTGAACCTTCTGACTGTGAGGCCAATGTGCTACCCACTAAGTCACCGTTAGTATATTTTTATTGCTACATGGCAAACAAGTAGGTGCAGTAGATTCCCAGAAAACAAGCAAGACCCAGCATTCATGGTATGCACGCTCATAAAGCTAAATGGGCAATCAGTTCAAAGGGGGCTGTTAAAAAAATAGCAGCGTCTGCCGTTGACTTTACAAACTCAAAACTATTTTGGACAAACCTTTTTGTTTCTACAATTTTGCAATCCTCTAAATCACTAAACTAATATTTAGTTGGATGACCGCAGTTTTTTATAACTTCTTCACATCTATGTGGCAACATGTTATTCCACTCCAAGATTTTTTTAACAAAATTCCACAATTCATTAACATTTCTTGGTTTTGCTTCAGAAACAGCATTTTCGACGTCACCCCACAAGTTACCCATTGGATTAAGGTCGGGGGGTAGGGCTGGCCACTCCATAACATTAATTTTGTTTTTTTGGAGCCAAACTTTTGCTGGTTTACTAGTGTGTTTGGGGTCATTGTCTTGTTCAAACACCCATTTCAAGGGCATGTCCTCTTCAGCATAAGCCAACATGACCTCTTCAAAAATGTTGACGTATGCAAACTTATCCATGATCCCTGGTATGTGATAAATTGGCCCATATGCCCATAAAATGATGCTTGCACCCCCGTGCTTCACTTTCTTCACTGTGTTTTGTGGGGTCGAGTTTGGGGGTCGTCTCACAAAGTGTCTGCCGCCCTTGGACTCCACAATCTATTTCTCTTTAGGCCAGTTGATGTGTTCTTTGGCAAATTGTAAACTTTTGTGCAAATGCCTTTTTTTTTTCTTCTTGTAAATAGATTAGCTTCACACAGATGTCTTTTAACTGTCACAGTACTTACAGATAACTCCAGACTGTGTTTGATTATCCTGGAGCTCATCAATGGCTGAGCCTTTGCCATCCTAGTCATTCTTCCATCTATTTTGATAGTTGACTTCCATTTTCTGCCATGTATCTTTGGTTTTGCTCTCCATTTTAAGGCATTGGAGATTTTATTTTATCTGAACAGCAAATCAACTTTTTAATCAAAGTTCACTGTTCTTCTGAGCAATGTCTTGAAAAACCGATCTCCCCAGGCTGTCAAAGATAACTGCATGTTCAGCAAATGCTGGTTTCATCCCTAAGTAGGGGCCACCTGATTCACACCTGTTCTTCCACAAAATTGATCACTGAATGAATGCCAGTGAATGCAATTTTTTTAAACACAGCCCATTCAACTAATTGCCTAATTGCACAGCCTTAAGAGCGTGCATATCACGGATGCTGGGTTTTGTTTGTCTTCTGAGAATCTATTGCACCTACTGGTAACTTTGTTTTGCCATGTAGCAATAAAAATATACTAATAACCGTCATTAACCTGGTTAGTCACTTTGGACTGCTAATATTTTAAACACTACAGTATGTCTCTTTGTGAACATGCTGGTAAACCTTACACTCTAAAGCCCCAACGATCGTGCTGCACAATGAGTTTCCTGTCCGGGCTTTTAGCTTGGTGACTTGCGCCCTCGGTTCTCATTCTACGGACCTTGGTTGGACTGCAGGGCAGAACGTGAGGCTGGCTGAACATGGCAGGTTAAACACTGGCAATATAGGCTTCAATCTACATACCAACTACATCTTTAACATTGCCGTAATACGTTTAGCAACGTAGTCTTCTTCAATGAACCCTGCATATGTCTTCAGGGAATCTAACGTACATGTTTTCATGAACACAAAGCACAATTTCCAGTTCGAGTCGTTGAAGCAAACGTACATTTTTCCCAGATAAGTTGTTTATTTTCCAGTGATGACCAAACCTCAATGTTGTTTCCTACAACTTTTTTATTCAAGGTTTTGTTTTGCGAAACCTCCAATTTTGTATTTTGTAACACAATGAGATTTATTATTTAGTGATGTCATTTTAGGGATCTTAAAACTAAATATTGTTTACAATATTTGTAGAGGGCCGCACGGTGGATGACTGGGTACCATGTTGGCTTCACATTCCGTTGGGCATCTCTGTGTGGAGTTTGCATGTTCTCCCCGTGCGTGTGTGGGTTTTCTCCGGATACTCTGGTTTCCTCCCACATTCCAAAACATGCATGTTAGCTTAATTAGAAACTCTAAATTGTCCATTACAGTGTGAATGTGAGTGTGATTGTTTGTTTGTCTGCCCTGCGATTGACTGGCAACCAGTCCAGGGTGTACCCCGCCTCCCGCCCAAAGTCAGCTGGGATAGGCTCCAGCATCCCCGCGACCCTAATGAGGATAAGCGGTATAGAAAATGAATGGATGGAATATTTGTAGATATACTGAATATAAATGCTAAATGAGAAGATATATTTTTCTTAAGACAAAAAAGAATTGCAATTTATGTTATTACAACCGCAAAAACAAATAAACACATGCTAATTTTCCATGACACTGTATGTACAAATTTGACAGTATTTTGTTGGCTTGTTCTTGTTAGACCCTGCCTTTGTATTTCTGCAGGTGTAATTCATCAGCCAATCACCTGATACAATTCAGCCTACTGTATTGGCGCCATCATTTTATTCAAGTGAGAGTCTCTACCTGAGCAAACTTGTGTGATGTGATGTGAGCGTGATGTTCAACAAGACGGCAGTTTGCCCGCTGTCTGTCATGTGACCCGCCGCCTCCAAAACATACATAAAATGCAAATGACTTTTTTACCACCCCCCGAAGAATGGCGCTTGTCCCTGCGTCACCCTACAAAATACACTCAATGCAGAGGATTTGCCTTGCTGTACCTCTGATGTCCTTTCTGCAAGATCAGAGCACCTTGCATGTGCATTCCTAATCAGTTCGAGAGCAAGAGGCGGGAGACATGAGGGGAATGTGTGTGTGTGTGTGTTTGCGTGCCAGTGAGCAAAAGAAGCAACGCTAGTGAGGCAGGGGGGGTGATCACAGCACCCCATACGGCAGCCCTGCAGTGCGATCTGGAAAGAAGGGGGCATCGAAATCGGCTGCGGCGAGCGACGACGAGGGGGGTGGCGTTAAAAGGAGCAGCTCGAGGGATTTGCTAGGATGAAACGTGGTTAGAGAGGGAGGGAGAGAGAGTGAAGTCAGGTGGGGGGGGGGCATGATCTTTGAGTCTGCTTCCTGTCGTGGGGGAGGACACGCGGCATCGGCGGCGGTCAAAGACTTAGGCAGGTCTGTGTGGAAGGAGCCGGGACGTCATGCCCTGTGAGCACTGAGGAGTGGCGCGCGTGTGCGAAACCCCCTCCACTTGCTTCCACTCTCTGTACGCACATTCAAGGTGGGGGGCATGCAGCAAAGCTCTGCCCTGACAGCCAGGAGAGGAGCCAGGTGGGCTGCGGCGCTCTTCCCGTCGTCATCTTCCGTGATTGGCCTCAGGGGGACGCTCCGGGGGACCGGGACTATTTCCTCTGGCCTCTCCAGAGCGTGAATGCTGGGAAAGGACTGCCACCATCCACCACGCTGGTCTGGAGCCTCCTCTTTGAACCTTTGCTGGGATTTCACTATGAATTGAGGAGTTTGCACAACGTGGAGCATCCTTTACTCTTGCTGCAGGATTTACAATATGTCTACCTAAACCTCTGTGGCTCCGGAGTGAAAATGATTTAAGTGTATTTTCTTGGGTGCCTCAAGTGTACTTTAGAATGCTGCTACCTTCATTGCATGAGCCGTGTCCTAGCTCTCAGAGAGGTTGACCAATGAAGCCATGGGACTCAGCCAGAGCTTTACAAGTATGTGGTGACAACCTCCTGACCCATTAATCATTTCTGACTTAGGGATAGTGAAGAATGTGTAATTGTGTGCTAATGTGTCCATGAACCTCCTTTGACTCGCTGTAGTGTTGTCATGTCTTAGGAGCCCCAGCCTCTCGTGTTCACACCCGCTCATCTGCTCACTAAGGGGATGTTTAGTGAGCCCCGTTTGTCGGAAAATGCCAGCTTCAGATGGGCTTCCTTTTCCCGCCTACCTCCACCCTCGCCTGACATCTCCACTCAGTCACGCTAGCACAAAGTAGTCCGCCCCCCCTGCAGGGCGCTTCCTTCCCTCTCTCCTGTGTTAGCCCGTACCAGCACGGACCCTGCCTCCCCCTAGACCCGCCTGGTGCTGCTGCACTCGGCTCTGCCTCTGCTGGCCGAGGATGATGTGGCAGTGCCACGTGTCGTCCTCCGAGTGCCGCTGCTACAGGCTCAACGGCTTTTCGCTGCTCAAGCGCTTCCCTCTCTCGGCAGATGGGGCCTGCGCCAAAGCCCTGGACCAGCCGGTGGGCGAGTGGCTGGAGCACGTGGGGCTGCCGCAGTACGAGGGCAAGTTCCTGCTCAACGGCTTTGACGACCTGCGCTTCATGGTAAGTCTCGGCATCGGGAAGTGGGAGGTTTGATGGGGTGGGGGGGGGTCGCTTGGTTCTATTCGCCACCTCAACTTTGCTGCTCTTTCACCGCGTTGCTCCGCCCACCATCAACATCATCCTTCCGACTCATGCCCCTCCCTCCTCGTAACTTCACCTCTGTGCAATGCCTGACCCTGCCAAGATTTATACAATGGGCTCCCCGACCGCCACCATTTCTAGCTGGGCGGAGCATAGGCCGCCATCATTGGCAAGACAAATGGCCATCAAAGCCATTAATGTTTCCTCGGCCTGGACAATTAGATAATCTCATTAAGTGGGCAATTCTAAAGTCTTTTATTCAGTCTCCTTGTCGGAGCAAAGTGAAGCTCACTTTTAATGCACTTTGCTCGGTCTCGGTGCCGATCATGACACAGTCCGCTAAAAACGATTTTACCTTCTTACAGAGTTAAATAACCCCATCCTTACTGCCTCCACCTAATTACATATTAATCACTTCTTTTAACTGCACCTCAGTGCCCACAGCTTGACTAAAAGCATTACTGTGTTTTTGTTAAATTGCAGGGGAAAAACTCGTATCCGCCATGATGTCGCTCGCTCCACGGGTCAGACGATGGCCGCACGCTGTAAATAACGCCGCCGGAGGGGTTCCGGGCGTGCGTCTGTCGGGCTGCAGAGCTGTGTTGGCACTGTGGGTTACGTCACTTGAGCTCAGCTAAGCGTGGGAGTGGAGGTGCTCTGCTCTGCTCTATGACTCGCTTATCTGGCCAGAAAGGCGATAACCGCAATAACTAATTAAATAGTTAACTAATTACTTTATTAATTCAAATTACACTTTCGTACACTACATTTAGGAAAAGCCACAATACTACTACTACAAAATGCAAAACACAAAGGCAACCACCAACCACAAAAACAACAGCTACCAAGCCACTTCTTGCTAGGCATAATTTAAGGCGCTCCACCGTCGTTGCCATAAAACAAGGGAAAAAGATACCATGGTAGTAGTACCACTGAAAACTTGGCGAAGAGAGCCGCGCCGCATCACTCGGCACAGCAATGAAGGCAGAGTTTGTTCGTACTCTTTAATTAACGCTAAACTTTAAGGTGTCATCTGGGTCTGTATGAGGCACATGATCTAATAGCGGTAATAAAAAAGCTTACTCATGGGTATTGTTTGATTTAATTTAAGGGTATTCACAAAGGTTGATAAAAACAAGCTGCGTGCTGCAAATTGCCCCCAGGCGCGCTTTCAACACCCTTCATTCTGCACTTTTTGCTCATTTTTTAATTTTTGCATTGAATTTTTTAGTTTTCATGTTTAAATGACCTTCAAGAATGTCCCAAATGCCAATAAAAAACAAGCTTCCAGACTGCACCCCTCATTTTGGTTTTCGCTCTTTGTTTCAACTTTTGCGGTTGTTTTTTTGTCTTAACTATACTTTAATTGGATCTTTAAACATCATATAAACGTTTTCATTAATTTTTTGCTCTTTTGTTTATCTTTCTTGTTGAATTGTATTTTTAGTATTGTGCCCACCAATGAATAAAAACACACCCTTCATTATTTGGCTTTTTGCTGTTGTTTTAATTTTTTTCTGCTGTCTGCATGAAATTTATGTTCAAACTAAAGTTGCAGTCTGGAAAATCCCTCCCACAGCACAGCACCTAAGTACATAATGCGCAGGAAAAAGGCAGATTTTTATCATCTAAAATTCCATGTTGCTCAAAGTGGATGCAATAAACACAAAGACAAAAAAAAGTGCCAGAGCATAGATTGGAAGGTTCTGTGTTAATGGAAAAATTCCCAGACATAATGTGATGCAGACTACGGGTCATTAAGCTTTCTGATGATCTTTTTCATACCACGCCTAATGTGTCTGCTGGACCTGATGCACCAGGAAGATGAATAATCATCTCCACAAAGCAAACGACCCACGCTAACATACCAAAATGGGAGGCTTGTAAACAACGAGAAAGGTCAGACGAGTCTGGCAGACAGCGGTGAATGTTTCATATTGCGCCCTTTCAAGATGCTGCCACATGAATCAATGTCATCAATCAAGCTGACTGACCAGTAGGGGGCAGCACGTGTTTGCACCCTTTGAGGATAAAAATGCTTTAGAAATCCATGTCTTCACATCACATGTGAGCCCAAAGGCAGAGCATTCTCATTTCGACAGCGTTCGGTAGTGGCGGGCGAAGTGTCACCATGGAGACGGACAGCGATGCATGAGAAGTTTCCCCCCGGCTTGGCCTGCAGAGCCAGAGTGTAGCCGCTCTCTCCGCCGCCTCATGCTCAGAGAAGCAGCTTTTGAGGGATCGTGAATTATGAAAAGCTGTGTGCCCATTCTCATCATTTTACACGACGATTATCATTTTCCACTGCTTTCATGCTAGCAGGAAGTGGGTTGCCTGTCGCACTTGCTCTCAAGATTGCACGACGATTCGTCCTTTTTTGGCTATGCTTTGTTGCCCCGTGTCCGAGCCCGTATGGCAAATTGTCTACAGAGAAGTATCTGCCTCAGCATGAATTTTACACGGGTTTTCGAAAACGTAACAATGTGAACACGCAAACGGTAACACGTCAAGGAGATCGCCGAGCCTGCGAGCTCTTACAAAAATGAAAATTTCTTGTCCGGGTCAAAAGAGCGAGTCTAATTTGCGAGCGTGCGCAGTGAGACGACGACTTCCAGAGCGGCCTCATGTGCAAGTCGCTGCACATCAGATCAAAGCAGCGCCGCTCATTAGCTATGCAAGTACTCAACCATACATTCCCATCACACTTTTCAAATGCAGCGTGACATCCAATGAGATAGAAAAAAAAAACAGGGCTTCCCAAGGCAAACTAAAGAAAGTGGAGATTCTATTTCGGTATTTCAGGCCCTCATGGCTTTTGAGGTGACCTTTAATCCAGTCCTCAGCTCCCCCATCCTGATCACGGCCTGCGATGGCTGCTGCAGTGGTCGTTGGGAGTCTGAGCCAGAGAGCAACAACTACAGAACATTTTAACATTCTTGGCCAGGGACAATCGATATGCGGCAGTCCGCATGATGGAGGGAAAACGCTTAGCTCCACATTTTCAGGGCTCACTGCATATCTTTATATCGGCCTATAAACGTGCTAACAAAGAAGCAGTTTAAAAATGGGATGAGGAATCAGAAAACGACTGCCGTCCGTTGTTTCATGTAACCAAAGCAGCAAACAGCTCCTACGGATGCATTCGCCAAGGCTTTGTTCCCTACGAGTGGCAGCGCATCACATTGATCTCCCTCGCCATGCACAATTTATTTGGCTTCATTGTCCTCCCACTCGGCTTGTGTCAGGGCTGTGTACATCCTGCATGTTTGTGTCACTGCATCAACCCAAAGACACGTTTCCACCAAGCAGTGTTCAGTTTAAGAATGGTCTGGCTTGGCTTGAGTTCAGTTATGTATCATAAAATGCTGTCAAAAACACATAATAACATACTGTGTTACAAAACTGTGTTATTAATGTATTTTAGGTATGATACCAACGGTTTTTAATATTTTCCTAATAATATAATAAGAATTTGTGCATTTCCGGATCAAACGCAGGGCGGAAAGCTTTGAGGAGACTGTGATGAATCTCTCCTCCCGGCTTAGTGTACTGCCGAGCCAACTGTCTGAGCGCACTGAGTGCATGCCCATTTGTGCGTGTCAGCATGTCACCAAAAATATGTTTATTTATTATACACCATGACTTTCCACCGCCTGTGCAATGTCTTTAATGGAAGTGTGACGTCATTATTCTTGCTAATCGGACAACACAATACACTGAAACGTCATACCCTGAAGCGAACTCTTCCTCTGACCATTTTTTTTTTCCAGATAGCCAAGCTAAAAAAAACTTCTCCAAACTGGACTTTTAGGCAAAACAGGAGGTGATCGACTTTTATAACAGAGGTCAGGCACATACAAATAACAGTTTTTCTGTCTATCTAGTGCGTTTAAACAAATGCAACTATCAAAATTTTGTACCCAAGTGAATTAGACTTTTTTTCCTTGATGTCCTGTTAATGAGCAACCTATATTAACATAAATTAAAAAAAATCCAAATGAGTCAGTACCTCACCTTGCCATGAACCTCACCGGATGGCTTCTACAGTAAATTATGAACTTATTTGAGGAAAAAGTGCTTTTTCCTATCGTTTCATGCCTCTCATCCTGTCACATGCGCAAGTGACCATTTTTGGACATTCACTCGAGTCAGTTTATTCACATTTATTTTGTCAAATGCGGATGTCTAACGTATCCTAGAGTAATAGTGAATAATTTTACCAGTATATTACAAGAAATGTCAAGTGAAACTTTACTTGTAAACAAAATATGTCCAAAGATATCGCAAGACTGAGCTGTACCGACAAGGCTTGTCGCTCCCTACAACATAAACATGGACCCAAACAAAATAATGGAGCAACCACCAGTTGAGAATCTACTGGAACACAAAAAATGCTGTCTCCGCATAATGTCAGATCATCTTTAAAACAGGAAAATAATTAAAGACTCCCTTAAAGACTGTAATTCATTAGCAGAACTTTTTAAATGCCTCAGTAGGTGCTGCTGTTTTGGTTGATTTCTTCCTGAGGAGAAAAAGAGGGCATCTAATGGTCTTTAGTAATTAATTACTAATTAATAAATGAATTAGTGGATGGACTGAAGGAAGCTCTCAAAGTTTTGAACTGTTTTGCCACTTTTCGTGCCCAGATCTCGACTACAAGTACTGATCTGTTTACTGACACCGCTATCTCTATACCTGACGTTGTGTACGTCCAGCATGAGGAACTAACTTGTCACGTCGAGTGCTGACAATTGCCAACAAGACAAGCAAATAGTTGCTATCGTCTGCTCTTGCAAAGGGGTTGATTACAAATGTTGGTAACGGCTGGAAAAATGGCTTCTGTTTCGGGCCCTCGAGCACAGGGTAGGAAGGCATGGAAGGAAGCTGGGAAGCAGGTACACTACAGGAGATAGTGGTGATGTTGAATGACATAAGGAAGGAGCCACAAAGCAAAATAGATAAACAGCATGAAGATGTGAAATCCCTAATGAAACACAAAGGATTGGAAGAATGAAAATATATCACTGAGGAAACAACTGGATGGAAAAGTGGAAGCAACAAAATGATGAAAAGGATTGCGCTGTATCACAAATGACGTGCAGAGTGGATGATTTGAAGCATTCGGCGCGCGTGGAAAATATTTATAATAGTTATTTGTGACTGGGCTCCACATAACACACAGCTCTTATGCCGGTGCAGCTGATAAAGCAGGACAAGTGTTGCTCCTCAAGACAAGAGTCGGTTGTGGGTGTCAACAACACGCTTACGTGCATCCCCGTGTTTTGGCGGGAAAAACAACACCACGTCTTAGGTCTAAAAGAAGGTAGCATTGCTGAGGCAGAGGAGTAAGCTAAAAGAAACAAACATCTACATCTTAGGTTCGCATAGCGCGGTACGCGTACCCCCATAGGTTGGCCAAATGTCATGGGGGTACGTGAATAAACATGAAAAACATTAGTGCCAAACACTCACAATTATGAGAGCACCTGAAGGCCTCATAGCACAGAGCGCCCTGTCATAGCAGAAAGACAAAAGAAGACGGAAAGATGGCATGAAGTTGTTCATTTCTCTGTGTGAGTTATATGAATAAGTGAGTACAGTAGTGGTCAAAATAATTGCTACATGGCAAACGAGTTACTAGTAGGTGCAGTAGATTCTCAGAAAACAAACAAGACCCAGCATTTTTGATATGCACGCTCTTAAGGTTGTTAAAAAATTGCAGCAGTGTGCTATATAGCCTTATGCTGAAGAGGACATGCCCTTGAAATGGGTGTTTCAACAAGACAATGACCCCAAACACAAACTAGTAAAAGTTTGGCTCCAAACCAACAAAATGAATGTTATGGCGTGGCCAGCCCAAGCCCCGGACCTTAATCCAACGGATAACTTGTGGGGTGACCTCGAAAACACTGTTTCTGAAGCAAAACAAAGAAGTGTTACTGAATTGAGGAATGTTAAAGAATCTTGGAGTATAATAACAGATGAAAGGTTCCACAAGTTGGTTGACTCCATGCCACAGAGATGTGAAGCAGTTATAAAAAAAAAAAAACTGGTCATACAACTGAATATTGCTTTGGTGATTCACAGTATTGCAAAATCCTAGACACAAAATTTTTTGTACAAAACAGTTTTGAGTGAGTGAGACACTGCTCTTTTTTTTAATACACAGCCCTTTCAACTAATTACCCAATTGCACCGCCTTACGAGCGTGCATGTCATGAATGCCGGGTCTTTTTTGTTTTCTAATCTGCTACACATCCTGGTAACTTGTTTGCCATAAGAATATACTAATAATAATGATTCATCTGGTTGTTCAGACCGCCGTTATTTTGAACACTACTGTAAGTTTGATGATTGTGTTGTGCATTAGGAGTGTTTAAACCTGAAAGTTGAATTTATGTTGGTATCCCCGCATTGTGATAACCTGTCAATGTATGTTAGGACTAGGAAGTGGAAATGTATTTTGGATACTGCTTTATCATGTTTGTTAAACTTTTAATTTGTATCAGATTGACATGCAGACTTAAATCATTGTGATTGCAAGTGGACAAAAGTGAAGTTCAAGTTCAACCCATTCAAACAGAAGGAACCCAAAATCCAACTGAAGTAAAAGATTTGTAGGACAAATACTTAGATATTTTATTCATCTCCTAGAGAAATTCACGTTATCTATTGCTCATGTCAAACCTTTATCATGTCAGTATCAATGTTACTGTGCAAAATACACATTTTTGAACCAGAATGACTTACTACAAAATTATTACGTTAGTATTTAAATGCAATGGAAATTAAAAATGGTTTAGGTTTCTTAAGTGTGCGGGAAGAGGGTGTTTCAAGGCTTCAAGTCAAATGTCTGAAGGGGTACACAACTGTGAAAAGTTTGGGAACCACTGGTCTACATCATTGAGCATCTGACAAAACACAATGCTGACATTGCCAAGAAGGCACATGACTTAAGGAAGCAGGGGAAAATTCAAGGCACTTGGGAGTACCAATTGCAAAATCTACATCAAGTTAAATCGAGGCTAAGTAGTAATAGTACTACTAAGTAGTAAAACATCAAAGAAGTGGGCAAATATTACATCACATCACCTACCAGAAATTTAAAAACATACCCACAAAGACTTGAGGCAATTAAAAGTAAACATGCTCAGTGTTTTATTATTCATGAGGAAGGGGTAGCATTGATTATAAGCTCTACTTCTTCGTACTCTTTTTCAGATGTGTTAAACTGTGCAAATATAACATGTGATGTTCCTTCATGTAACTTGTGACGCATGTTTTAAACAAATGAACATAGCATACAATACCAACCTGGCAATTAATTGGGGTATGGCATATATTAGGAATTAAGGAATGACTTAATCTATCCCACTGACATGCCTTCCATAGAGGAAGCAGAGTCTGAGGATACGAACGTGGACAGTTCTATCACCGTGGCTGAGGTAATTGGGGTAGTTAAATCACTCCCCAATGGCAAGGCTCCGGGGGTGGATGAGTTTCACCCTGAATTTCTCAATGCTCTGGATGTTGGAGGACTGTGTTGGTTGACACGCCTCTACAACATTGCATGGAAGTCGGGAACAGTACCTCTGGATGGCAGACCGGGGTGTTGGTCCCCATTTTTAAAAAGGGTGACCGGAGAGTGTGTTCCAACTACAGTATAGGGGGATCACACTCCTCAGCCTCCCTGGGAAAGTCTACTCCAGGGTGCTGGAGAGAAGGGTACAACCGTTAGTCGAACCTCAGTTACAGGAGTTGCAATGTGGTTTTCGTCCCGGTCGGGGAACACTGGACCAGCTCTATACTCTTGCAAGGGTACTCGAGGGTGTGTGGGAGTTTGCCCAACCGGTCCACATGTGCGTTGTAGACTTGAAAAAGGTATTCGACCGTGTCCCTCGTGGTGTCCTGTGGAGGGTGCTCCGGGAGTACGGGATTGGTGATCCGCTACTACGTGCCATCAGATCCTTGTACAATCAATGCAGGAGCCTGGTTCGCATTGCCAGCAGTAAGTCGAGCTTGTTTCTGGTAAACATTGGCCCCTGGTGAGGTGTTTCCGGATAAGGTCCCCTGGATATCCCCAGCCGGGATAAGGCCCCGGGGAAGACCTAGGACACGCTGGAGGGACTATGTCTCACAGCTGGCCTGGGATGCCTCCCTGTCCTCCCGGTGGATCTGGAAGAGGTCGCCGGAAACCGGGAAGACTGGACATCCCTATTGAGACTGCCCGATGCCGCGACCAGGATAAGTGGAAGAAAATTGAATGGAATGGCTGCTACAGTCATCCCTCACCACATTGCAGTTCACATTTTGTGGCTTCACTATCATTCATTTATTTTCTATACCGCTTATCCTTTTTAGGGTCAAAGGGATGCTGGAGCCTATCCCAGCAGATTTTGGGCGAGAGGCGGGGTACACCCTGGACTGGTCGCCAGTCAATCGCAGGGCACATATAGACAAACAAACATTCACAGGAAACCGGAGTACCCGGAGAAAACCCACACACGCACGGGGAGAACAGGCAAACTCCACACGGAGATGCCCAACGGAGATTTGAACCCAGGTCCTCCAGATCTCCTGACTGTGTGGCCAATGTGCTAACCACTCATCCACCGTGCGGCCGCTTCACTATCACGTTGTTTCAAAAATATATTCATAACTTTCATGAAAACATTCTGTTTTGTGGTTGAACATGGTATATTAGTTAAACAACATGTTGTTTTGTTTGGCCTAAATGAAGCATTTTCAAGCATAAAAATGACCACATTGACAAAAACCCAAATATAAGGTATTTAGAAAATGCATTCAAAGACACTAAACTGGACACAAGGTGACAGGGATGCAAAATGCTACCTGTTTCGTTCACAGTTTCGTTTTTCATAGAATATTGTGTGCGACAAACTAGACCATTTGACCACTAAACCACTGTATTATTGTTTTTTGTCTGAACCGTTGGATGTAATTAATAAATGTAATTAATAACAAGAAACAAAGTACAACTGTAATGTTTTATAACGGTGCCAAGTTTCACCCCTTTAGAGCCCAACCACCTCCTTCGCTATGCCGAGATCAGGATGCCAAAAAGTGCGGTTGTAGGAATGTACTCAACAATGGAAAAACAAAAAAATATACCAAACTGAGTTTAAGTGTGCTGCTTGGAGGAAACAAGGCTCTGGACGTTTATTAATAGTGAATGCACATGTTGCACATTATAACAGGCTCACCGTGCTTGTTTGCACACACATGTTCAGTATGTGTGCATGCATGAGTGCACTGTGTTTATTTGTATGCGTGTTTGTGTGCATGTGAAGGGAAGTAACGTGATGGAGGACCAGGATCTCAGAGACATTGGAATCACGGACCCAGGACACAGGAAGAAAATCCTCCATGCGGCACGCAACCTGCCAAAGGTATGACCTTCATTGTGAACATTTTTAAGTTTGCTGGACGACGCTAATACTATTTCAGTGCACCAGAGAGAAAATGTTCTTGGGTTCAAAGTCTGAATGTG
This sequence comes from Oostethus manadensis, assembly GCA_024372805.1. Classification (NCBI taxonomy): domain Eukaryota; kingdom Metazoa; phylum Chordata; class Actinopteri; order Syngnathiformes; family Syngnathidae; genus Oostethus; species Oostethus manadensis. The sequence continues at coordinate 2,050,500 of QODF01000076.1, read as the reverse complement.
TTTTGAGGGACAATGGACACACACCTCCACCGGTTCTGTGCTGCAGGTCAAAGCTCTGGGTTGTGATGGCAGCACATCTTTAGCTTCATGGCTGGATGTCCTCGGTCTACAAGAATACTTGCCCAACTTCCTGTCCAGTGGCTACCGCACTCTGGAGTGTGTCAAGAACCTGTGGGAGTTGGAGATCATCAATGTAAGAAGCTAATGTGCTTTAAGTCTTGATCCAGTTGTACATCAAATGCAACCATGCAAACCCGTGAGATAACTAGAGGTAAGCAATGTCAGAGGACATTGCGGCTGAATGCATGGACCTGAATGAACTGACGAAGGGGGGGGGGCAAAACAGAATGAGAAGGAAAGGTGCGAGTGTCGAAGCAGAAGGGCCAGAGTTGCAATTTAAAATATGAATTTAAAAATATGAATGGAATGAATGACACCTAGCATGATAGCAAGTGTTTAGATCAGGGGTCTCCAACATTTGCCATGGAGGGCCGAGACACTGCAGGTTTTCTCTTCAACCTGTTTCTCCAGCTGGAGATATTCATTGATGAGCTTCCTCCCTCAAATTGAAGGAGGTGTTCGTCCTTAAAATCAACTGCTTTGGCGAACGCCTGGAAAGAAAACCTGCAGGGTCTCGGACCTCCATTGCACGAGTCCCCTGGTTTGGATAAATCTCCGCTTATAAAAACGGCTAAAATACTGCAATGGCAAAATTAGTTTGTTAACAATGCTAACATGCGGCATAGATTATTGTCTGCGTGTGTTAATATTTATAAAAATGTCAGAAAATTCTATGTTAATATTAGCATGCTACCGCTAACATGCCAACAACTGACATGACAGCACGGAATGTTTATTTGGGTCTCTACTCATGAAAACAGTTTAGATGCTACAATGTATACTATGTTAGCATGTTAGCAATGATAACATTAACATGTTTTCCAATGGGGCCGCACGGTGGCTGAGTGGTTAGCACATTGGCCACACAGTCAGGAGATCTGGAAGACCTGGGTTCAAATCTCCGTTGGGCATCTTTCTGTGTGGAGTTTGCATGTTCTCCCCGTGTGTGGGTGGGTTTTCTCCGGGTACTCCGCTTTCCTCCCACATTCCAAAAACATGCATGTTAGGTTAATTGGCGACTCTAAATTGTCCATTAGAGTATGAATGTTTGTTTGTCTATATGTGCCCTGCGATTGACTGGCGACCAGTCCAGGGTGTACCCCGCCTCTCGCCCAAAGTCTGCTGGGATAGGCTCCAGCATCCCCGTGACCCTAATGAGGATAAGCGGTATAGTAAATGAATGAATGTTTTCCAATGGTAAAACTAATGACAATGGCTAATAATGCTACTATGCTAATATTAGCATGCTAGCGCTAACATGCTAACACCTGGCATGATAGCACTAAGTGTTTATATAGGTTTCTACTCATAAAAACATAAAATGCTAGTATGCTAATGTTACATATTAGCATGCTAGCAGTGTAAACATGTTAATGTTAACCATAGCGCTAAGCGTCTGCCAAAGTTAAAACTAGTGAACATGGCTAAAAATGCTCTGCTAATGTTAGCATGCTAACGTTAACATGCTACCATTTAACATGGTAGAGTTACATGTTTTCTATAGGTCTGTACTTAGGAGCGGCACCCAAGAGAATCATCTAAGAAAATGCCTACATCGTATGGCGAAGACCAAAACTTTTTGCAAAAAAATGATTTGATCATTCTGTTTTGGCCGCGGTCCGAATCAGTTGAGAAATTGAGAAGTATGGACCCTAGAAAAATGTCCCATTTATGATAATTGGGAAGGCTGTGGAATTTTTGGAAAATTTGTGAGTTTGCTGAAAATTTGGAATAGATAGCTAAGCATTCCCGAATGAGTTGGTTTGAATCGGTAGAAAAATGCAGGAAGAATTGGAAGACAAAAAAGGGTGAAATAAGAATATTAGGGATATTAAATAGAAAAAAAATCCTCAGAATTTTATAAGCGTAAATTGACGCAATGCGTTGCTTTTAATGGTAACTTAAGTGGTAAAGTGGCTCAACGTTTTGGAACCAGTCCTCATAAGAGGGGCTGGACTTTACTCCACTCTGACATGGAATTCTGACTGCTTGCCCTCATGCACCAAACAGCAGAAAAGATCCTCTGGCCCTGGGAGTGGATGTGATCCGCCTGGACTTCCTTAAGATCCTGGATGCTGTGGGGGTGTCTTGGTAACAAGCATCCCATGGACATCTGGATCGGTACCTTGGCAAACCGGGAAGGTAGTCCCGGTTTGGACTACCTCATCACACTCATCAGCCTGACTCAGGGGCCTCATTCAGGGGCCCTGGAGAGAACGATGCGCCAGATGCAGCAGTTGAATCTCAAATTTGGGAGGAGCAATGTGGTTTCCATCCTGATTGTGGAACTTTGCACAACCATTCCAGATGTCGCTGCATTGGGGATGAGATCCTGCCCCAAGTACCTTTGGGTCTTGATCATGAGTGAGGGAAGAATGGAACATGAAATCGACACTGGTTTGTTGTGGTGAGGAGGGAGCTGGGCCGAAAGGCAAAGCTCTCAATTTAGTGGTCGGTCTACGTTCCTACCCTCACCTATGGTCATGAGCTTTGGGTAGTGACGGAAAGGACTCCGTCGGGTGGCTGGGTTCTCACCTATAGATGAGAAGCTCTGCCATTCAGGAGTGACTTGAAGTAGACCCAGGACATGTTGGAGAGATTACGTCTCTCAGATGGCCTGCGAACGTTCAGGATCCGACGGGAGGAGCTGGATGAAGTAGCCACACTTTGGACACCCCTAGTTTAGAGTAACAAACGGGCATTTTTAGGGCTTTTTACGAGTGCGTCTTTGAATTGCAATATTTTTCCACTGACGTTACAGCACAATGATAGACATTATTAACTGCACAAGCAAAGTTTTAAGTAAGATTATGACATTGTTACTGGTATATATATAAAAAGTATATCACTGTTAATATCAAGGTAGGAAAACAATAAAACCCTGTCGTAATACTAAAAACCAAGGTGTACTGTCCTGTCAAAGTGACTTGCATAGCAGATATTCCTCTCCTTTCATTTTTTTAACATTACATCACAAATGCAACATAACTTAACCCCAGTAAAATATGAAAAGAGCAACACACCGTATCCTAACTAAACTAAGCTACCTAAGCTAAAGGGTTAATGTGAATGGTGACAATGGAAAGATGTATTGGGACATCAGTAAGGATTACTGCTTTAAATCTTGGAAACAGTTTAGTGTTCTTGGTCTCTTCGTATAATCTCTTGTTTTGGCTGAGAAAGGCACAAAAAGCCAAAGAAAAAGCTAAATGAACGCATGGCTATACTATGACCCTCACTGAACTGATAGGCAGTGATCTCAGGTTACACAATGCATGGCGGCAGTTGGAAAAGATTTGTGAGTTTTTAAGCGTATTTATCATTAAAATTTCCAAAATTATACACCCTTAGTGGGAGCACAATGTATTTCAGACATTCTATTAATCACATTTACATGACCTGTGATAAAACCATAATTTGGGTAGAAATCATGGTATTTTCTTCTAAATGCAAGTTGGGTTTATTCCACAAGATTGGGTCCTTTTTCAAAGACACTCTCCAAAGATGATTTTTTTTAAAATTTATTTTAGCAATGCTTGGCATGAATAATTTAGTTTAGGGTCGTAACTGCCGCAAACATCTATCCCTTGGTGTTCATTGTGGCATAAATAACACAAGGCGGATACAGTACCATCAAGAACAAGGCTCTTTAGTTAAAATTGAGTCCAAACCTTATTTTGCCTTAAAATGCATCAAACAAACTAGCTTTTAGTTGACCAAATTGGAGTATGCGTACCCCCAGAAGCATGCCAACTTGTTAAAGTTAAATCATACTGATCGCGAGTAGACAAAAGTGAAGCTCATGTTCAACCCATTCAAATGGAAGGATCCCAACATCCGACTGAAATAAAAAATATGTAAGACGAATACTTATATATCTATCAGTTCTCTTGAAAAACTATGCATGCACCATGCCATGCAAAAAAAACCAAACACTTCCATCCATCCATCCATTTTCCACCGCTTATCCGGGTCCGGGTCGCGGGGGCAGCAGCTTCAGTAGGGAAGTCCAGACTTCCCGGTCCCCAGCGACCTCTTCCAGCTCCATCGGGAGGACACCAAGGCGTTCCCAGGCCAGCTGTGAGACATAGTCCCTCCAGCGTGTCCTAGGTCTTCCCGGGGGCCTTCTCCCGACTGGGCATGCCCGAAACACCTCACCAGGGAGGCGCCCGGGAGGCATCCGGACTAGATGCCCGAGCCACCTCAACTGGCTCCTCTCGATGTGAAGGAGCAGCGGCTCTACTCTGAGCTCCTCCCGGATGGCCGAGCTCCTCACCCTATCTCTTAGGGTGAGTCCAGCCACCCTACGAAGGAAACTCATTTCCGCCGCTTGTATCCGCGATCTCATTCTTTCGGTCATGACCCATAACTCATGACCATAGGTGAGGGTGGGAACGTAGATCGATCGGTAAACAGAGAGCTTTGCCTTCCGGCTCAGCTCTCTCTTCACCACGACGGTCCGGTACAGCGACCGCATTACTGCAGACGCTGCACCGATCCGTCTGTCGATCTCACGCTCCAACCTTCCCTCACTCGTGAACAAGAACCCGAGATACTTGAACTCCTCCACCTGAGGCAAGACCTCACTCCCAACCCGGAGGGTACAGTCCACCCGTTTCCGACTGAGAACCATGGCCTCGGATTTGGAGGTGCTGAGTCTCATCCCAGAAGCTTCACACTCAGCTGCAAACCGCTCCAGTAAACGCTGAAGGTCACAGCCTGATGAGGCCATAAGGACCACATCGTCTGCAAATAGCAGAGACGAGATCCTAAGGTCACCAAGCTGGACTCCCTCAACACCTTGACTGCGCCTAGAAATTCTGTCCATGAAGATTATGAACAGAATCGGTGACAAAGGGCAGCCTTGGCGGAGGCCAACGTTCACCGGAAACAAGCTCGACTTACTGCTGGCAATGCGAACCAGGCTCCTGCTTCGATTGTACAAGGACCGAATGGCACGTAG
>QODF01000076.1:2008213-2044357 GCA_024372805.1 Oostethus manadensis | reverse complement strand
AAAAAAAAAACACTTGTGAAGCGGAATTACTTTCTTACTATAAAATTATTAACCAATTAATCATGTTCAATATTTCACGTTAATGAAGATTAGAAAATGTTTATGTTTAAGTGTTTAGGAGTACATGGTTTCAAGTCAAATGTCCAAAGGGGTACTCCACTGTAAAAAGTTTGCGAACCACTGGACTAGCTCATATGAATATCAAATGTACTGAAATCCTGCACATCCCGACTGCACAAACAATGAATAAACACAAGTTAAAGTTGAAGTTAAATAAACTGCACCGTTTTTTCTGTAAGCATAACATTAAATAATTCTCTTTCACAGAAAAGCCTTTAAGTTTTACATTTTCTTGTTATTGTCGTAGCTGTCGTTGGGATTTGCCTGAGTTTGTCACACAATTCCCCTTTTGTTTACCTTTGAATAAGATCATTACAGCAGAAGCACTTCTTCCTTTACAACTCTCCTGTCAGTGAGAGATTTATTTTGCTCCAAAAGCCACACAATCCTGAGTAAACATTCATGTGCACGTTGCTGTGCTATATAAATGAATGTGCTATGACTCCTGTAGGTTTTTCATACTGGGCGATAAGCAAGGTTATTTTCTGCATGCTAACATCAGACTTGGGTGTGTACTTCTGTTCGATTGATGTGTGTTCTCATTTTCTCTGCTAGTAAACAATTTCATTGACTCATTTTGAGTGAAGTCGCCACATTTGCTATCACATAACCATAATAACTGAACTAATTACGCCCGCAAACCCCCGCTGCTATCGGCCAGTGAGCACGATTATATGTTATTATTATACTTCTCATTCACTTTAATTGGTCACGAGTTCAGGTCTGGACAGAGATTCGGCATTTGGTGATGGCTGATCTAGAAGTTCAACTCTACTATTTGAACATTAGTTCAGAAAATGAGCGTGTTTCCATGGTTACATTTAGCAGAATTTCCTTCAGTGTCCCATCTTTTTTTTTTTTTTTACCTCCGACATGCTCTGCAGCATCTCGCAGCAAATCAAGCATCAAGATGACCTACAAACCGTTTTCCATTTCCATGCAACCCTAAGGCTTTTTATTAGGATTTACATTCCTATCTAAATGCAGCGCACCTCATGCCTGATTCTAATCCCGGTGGGAATGTGGAGAATAACAAAAACATGCGACAGAACTTCCAGACCAGTTGCCTCCTTTTCCTGACTGTGCCTGGATAAATAATTGAAAGCTTCAGACAAAGATGCAGCATCAGTCTGTTGCAGTAGCAAAAACTAATTGCACATGGAACATTGATAACAGGCTGCATGAGTGTTAATAGCCAATTATGCAAATGTAGGAAAAAGAGTTTTGACTTCATAAAACTAACAACCTCTGAGACGTGTAATCACAGTTTAACAGGGAGGAACATTCTGTACTTGCAGAAGGTGCATGTCTTATGATACACTACAGGTGGTCTTTGGGACCCAATGAATTTCATTCCTACGGCGTGTTGTATGTTGAATTTTAGTCTATATCAGAATTCATACCTAAATTAACACTTACGTCACTGCAGAACATGTGAAGGACATAAAAGTAATACAGTAATAATACTGTAATAAAAACGCTAAATAAAAAAAATTCAGGTAACAGAAATAAAAAAAGAAAAAACAAGAAACACTACACTGCTTTGTTATTACAGTCACTTTTATAGGAGCATGCCCTTTAACATGCTCAAGGATACTGCACTGGCCGTTGAAAACCTGGCAGGTATGTGTAGAGTTAAGAGTTTTGTCACTGTTTGAAGCCATGAATGTAAGTTGATTCTCATGCGTGTGCGTGTGCATGGTCAAAGTTGCCACTCTGCGGTTCCTTGCTGGGGCCGGCGGCTCTCTGGTGGTGGGGACCAGTGCTGGCTGTGTGTGGGGGGGGACTTGCTGGTTGGAAACGGTCCATCACCTTTTCAGGCATTCTCAGTGACAATTACTTGAACACACATGCAACCACATATATGCACACATGTATACATCTTACAAACATACCTGTACACACTCACATCCGTACTCCCACATATAACTCACTGATTTATCTATGGTATTGTCGTTTTGTCTTTGTTTATTTTAATTATGGTAATGTTGGCAGTAAGATTACTACCTCTTATAGTTAAAATTATTATGGCTAATAGTTGTATTGTTACTATTACCACAAATAGGTATAACTGTCTCAGTATTATTATCAGTAACAATATTATCGCTGTGGCTGTTGATATTATTTTTTTAATTACTAGGGATGTTCCAGACAGGGTTTTATGCTGCTGATTCCAAGACCAATCATTTATGAGTGAGATAGGACAATACCGATCACACAGATTAACACAGTTATACAAATACATGGGGAATAAACTGTTTAATAATTATTTTTTTGCTCAAGATAACAAAATCAACTGAATAAAATAAAACAAATAAATATCCTTATTAAGTAGAAATATGTCCTGCTCAACTTAAAGCAGAATGCAGTGAGTGTCCAGGTTGCAAGAGTCTCCAAATTGTATCACTATTAGAGCTGTCAACTATTTGTGTTTTATTTTTGACTGGCAACATTTCACTGGTACACTTCTTTCTTTTACCAAGCACATCTCCACTCAAACTTTATGCTCTTTTGTGGTCATTATATAAAAGAATATAGTTGAAATTATTTAACCCTTTGGGGAGCTATTCAAAATCAGCTGAAATAGTGTCACCATCAAAAGGCTGGGCAGACTATGTGTTACGTTCATTCAACAACCACACACAAATAATGTTTTACAGACAAGACCTACTGTAATTACTGTAATATACTGTATAAACATATATGAACGTGATATCAACTTGTAGCATTCCTGTGGGTCAAAAGCAAAGTCCAAACTAACTGCATTGCTTGTTTGTTTTAAAAACAAAATGTCACTGTGGCAAAAAGTCACATTTGGAGTCCTGAGACCAGAAGCTGGGCGGATAACTCTAGCTAGTGAACTATCTGGGGAAAAACTAAAGTACGGCCAGTAACAGACAGGCAAAGTGTTTAAACATAGATGCAAGAATAGTGGATCGGCAATAAGTTAGGTAGTAAGGTAAGGAAGTGATCAAACATGCTGGCATCGATTGGATTGGCGTACCCTGTGTCAAGCGCAACACGAGAACGATCGATCGGAGCATTCTGGCTATTACTATTGTGGGCTTTATGGTTGTCATAGACACTTGCAAATACTCACAAATACACATTGCAATAAACATCAAATAACATCAAATAAAAACTATAGAACAAGAGAAGAGTATTTTACACTTTTCTCTGGCAGAGCAAATCTATTTAGCATGTAAGGGCATCTAGATCAACAACACTACAGTATTTGCCCATATGCTGGAGAGGACAGGTTAATAAAAGAAATAACAGCCTCTCTCCAGTCATTGCCTGCTTCTAATTAACACCCAATCATCTTCACAGTTTAAGTAAATAAAAGCCCCGGCTGTAATTACAGCAGAGAAATGGAGAAACGGCAGAGAAATTATACAGTATGAGCGCAGACAGACTGGGCGGGATTAATAAGACAAGATTCCCTGGAACATAAACACAACATTGTGGAGTGACCAGCTATCTACTCTTCATTAAGTACGCTGTCTATACATAATCCAAGATCATTTCAATACTGCAAAGGAAATTCCACCCTTGAATAATCTGAGGGACTGTTTACGCGTCTCAGTAGGAGCTGCTCTTTTGTTTAGCAGCAGAAGGAGAAGCACTACACAGAAAAACAGGTGTTTATTTAAAGTGGACCTGAAGACTGATTGGGGTACAGTGTCTAATAGAGTGTCGGCATTTGTCATTTTGCAATAAAACGGGGCTCCCTTAGATTGTGAATCACAGAGCTTCCCAGGAAGGAGAAAGTAGACTACTTAAAGCTGACGGTAAAACAGATTGAGGCTGAATTATTGATTGGAGTCGAGGGGCATGTGCCAGCAACTCAGTGTATTTTGGATGCGACTGTATTGGTTTAGCTTACACTGTGCCAGGCATACAACACTAGAGAGTGCACCTCATTGCGCCTGACCTGGATGCTTTGCATTTTAGGTCATCAGGGTTGGTCCGTTGGGCCACAGGAAGAGGATCATCGCCTCTCTGGCCGAGAGACCCTACGAGGAGGCTCCCTCCAAGTCCCGTCGCCTGTCTCCCATCATGGTGAGAATGCTTTACGAATATGGATATGCTGACATATGCTATGTTGGGTTCTGTTTTCTGTCTAAATGACACACATTCTAGACGTAATGTGGTATGGGTTAGGTCGGTGCAAATGCGGGCGACGAGGGCAGCAGGAGCACATACAGTATGTTATTAATTGAAGACACCAGAGATATTAGAGATATTACTGTTATCTACAGTGTTAAAATACATCTAGGGCCCTATGATTTCTGCGTTTACGGAATAGTGGAATTGGCCAATAAAAACGAAATTTACTGTCAAATGTGGAATTCCACGAAAAATTGGCATCATGTGAATGAAAGGCTGTCATCCTGGGGAGAAGACGGCTACATTGATGGCCCTCGTCCGATGTCGACAATAAACACCGGTGAAACTTGGCGGAAGTTTCTCTCAGCTTTGCTTCCGCTAGCTTTGTGTGTGCAACTCGGGTTGGATGAGTGTAATTTCACAGTGTCGTGTTTTACCACTTTAATGTAAGGAGCATTTTACAACGTTTGATGAAGCCGTGCAGGTTCTAAGTGAGAAAAAGTCAAGAATGTTTACTTACTACGTCTAACTGTAAACAAAATAAGCGTGTCATAAAAATATCTTACATATGCAGTTGGAATTGCATGAGTGACTGCATCTTCCTTAATCACAAGCACGGACTAAACTGATATTGTGGCAATGTGTGCAGAGGCTGACATCCCATTAGAAAAGTTAGCCAGCTACATCCATTTCTCAATTACTGGGCTACTATGCTGGTAAAAAGTAAGTGTAAAATGTAAAAAATGGAATTCTAAAAAATGTAAATGGAAAAAACAGAATTTGGAAAAAAAACCCAACAGATTTAATTGGGCCCTATACATCTCCCAACCACTTAATGGTGATTGTCCAAGATAATTGCAATCTCCATCCTAAGAAAGAAAATTGTGATTTACATTTTAGAATTGAAAAGAATTGAAGCTCTAGTTAAGAAGTAGCAAGCGCTTCACGACAAACTTCTGTAGAAAATCTATAGTTTATTTTTTTATATACTATTCCACAGAGTTTGAGATTGATTCAGTTATTTAATATGAATCAAGCCATCAACGTAATAACTGAATAGTCCCCGGGACACTTTGAACAGGAAAAGTCCTGATGTCAAAAAGGTTAAGAACCCTTTCTTTAGGTCAGTGGTTGTTAACTGGTTTGACTGAGGGACCAATCAACACCCTTCACTGACAAGTGGCGACCCAAATTCTCTCGGTTCACACTCTGAATTCTCAAAATCACATTTATTTAAAATGGAGAAGAACGGTTACGCGTCTGCCTACAGGGCGCTAACTTTTGAATGATTTGCAAGCATATCCCGCACGCTTCCTGCTCCGAGCATGTAAGCTGCGCGCACACATGCGCAGGAGCCTTTGCTAAGCAATGGCAGTGTCATTTTAAACCTTTAATTAAAAAAACAAAAACATTACAGTGCAGTTTGAATTTGAGGTTGTGCAAAATAACACCGAGTGGTGTGGATCGGTTCAATAATATATTTTTATCCACATATGCAATCATTATTATTAAACCAAAAGTGCCTGAAGTTTTTAGTACATGGTATGTCTTCTGTGGAGTGGATTTAGAGCATTTGTACGTGTAGTTGGGTGAAGGTGTAACATCTTCATGAAAATCAAGTCCAGTTGCTCTGATTCAACACTCAGTAGGTTTTAAAAATATAAGTATTTCTTCTGTAGTCCACCACTTTGCATGGGCCAAATAGATCAAATTGGGCATTAACCAGGACCGTCATACTGTACCCGGTAGTCTTGATTGTGGGCGGAATTTCTCCATGCAACACAACATGAGCTTTCACTTTAGGCTACGCTCTTCACTAGTATATATCTAGCTCTGTGTCGGACAGAGGCACCTTGAGTCTAAACAGACCCCCCAGTTGAGAATCACTGCTTGAGGTGACATGCTAACCAGCTAGTTCTTGTCTTGTAATACCACTTGAAGCCTCATGGGGCAACAATGATTGATTCCGACAAGGAATGAATGAATGATGTGTTGCCTTTCTTTTTTAACATATCTAAGGGACTAAGTTGGATATTGTTGATTTATTTTTGTATTTTTGTGCTGGTATGCAAAAAGTAATAATCTCTTAGAATCTAATACAGGGGTCTCAAACTCAATTTATCTTGGGGCCGCTGGAGGCAGTGTCTGGCTGAGGCTGGTCAGCAGCCTCGTCGCACTTGCGCGCGCAGTTTAAATAAAAAAAATAAAAAATTCAAATCTCCCCAATCGTCTTTAATTTGTTTAACACAAAATACACTAGTGTAAACCAGTTGTGTGCAAAACTACTAATAAAATTCTCATTCAATCAATAAATAAACAAAATAAAATGAAGAAGGAGCTTGGTGTAAACGAGTTATATAACTTCCTCGAGTACATCCCTTCTTTGCTAGTGAATTTGTATGGAACACAACTGTAACTGTTTTCTCTACAAAACTACTAATAAAATCAATCAACAAATACATAAACAAATTAAGAACTAATACGTATTTAAATCAGTAAGAAATTTCTGTTTTCAGTCATATTTTACAGTTCTTTAACCTCAGTCAGTGTTTTTTTTCTAGCCTACTTTTACTCCTATGGACCTGGCAGCGCTTCCTCTCACATAGCTGAGCCACATTTGTCTTGAAAAATACCTGTTTGGGTGTGTGGAATATACCGGTACTGTATTTTAATTCACTTGGCGTATCGTGTTTAGCCGATGTACAGAAAACGGTGCAGCCCTACAAACGGCCCTGACATCAATTCCACTCCCCCCGGCGTAGGCTAGATAAAAAAAAAAAAAAAAAGAAGTAGTAAGAAATCCATCAATGCGATCTGCACTCTGAACCAGACCAGATCCTTGTGAGGGCACGCCACAACCAGACGGAAGGCGCCGTGCGCCACAATCCCCGTCTACTGCAAATTTTTTCCATTTAACATAAGAGCTGATGGGGGGCCAATACGCGCGGCGCGCTCAACCTGACTGCAGCCCACCCCCACACAGATCCGACTGGACTCAGACCGCAGACCACACCAAGTTCCCCACCCTTCTTTTATCTTGCCAAAGAAAAATCTCCATGGCAACGCTGCTGTAACTTTCACTCATTGAAAAATGTTTCTCTGTTTGCATCAAGCTCGGTCGATGTTATGCCTGAGAGCCATATACCCCACCATGATTGGTAGGTTCGTCAGAGCCTCACACAACACTGTGAAAAGTGCCATTCATTCGAGTTGCAACATTAAACTTTCATATAAAGGTGGGGGCTGCAAAATATTGTCTTGCAAATGGCCCGCAAGTTTGAGACCCCTGATCTAATATTAGATTTTTTTCTTATATAATGTTCACACTGCCTAAATAGCAGAAACTGATTTCCCAGACATATGAAAGCGGCAGAGGCTTCATTGTTGAAGAGGAATCTTGGACGGAGATCAAGAACGCTTAGGGCAGTGGTTCTGAATTATTTTCTGTTATGCCCCCTGATAGGAAATACTATTGAGAAATTGCTATGTATTTATCTGTACTGCACAGACTGAACTTGAAAATGAAAGCAGAAAAATGCAATAAAAAGGAGAGGTGTGAAACATACAAACATATTCAAGAGTCGAATTGCAAGTGGAGTATAATAAATTTGTACATGCTGGCAGGTCTGCACTAACATTGAAAGTACTCCCTGCCTCTCATGACCCCCGACACTTATACCCCCCATCCCCGCCCCTCCCCTCATGTGAGAAGCACTGGCTTAGGGAGACATTTCTGTCTAAACAGTCATCCGTGTGTGCGTGATGTCTTCTAAAAATGTGTGTGTGTGTGTTAGTTCCATGACCTCCTGTCCCAGACCACGTGCCCCCTTGGCCAGATGGACCCCTACACCAGCCGCTCCATGGACATGCTCCTGCCACTGGCGGAGGCCGACCGGAGGCGGAGAGGAGCAGATCAAGACTGTAGCGTTTCTCTGCGTTCCTACTGTGAGAGACCACGCTCAGTCGTAAGTTCTTACATTTACCCTCTTCTTCATCATCTAACAAATTAACCCAGGCTACGATATCTATCCTCATCTACCATGTATGTATGGAGGGAAAAGTTCCTCGATACCACTATCATTCAACAAAAAATGGAAGAAAAATGAAGAAAATGGATGGAAAATCTTAACTCTGAGAAGAAAATCCACAAGAAGAAATTTATAAAATAGTTTACAAGAATAAAGTCAAAATACTGAGGAAAAAAAGTTGCCATTTTACAAAAATAAAGTCAAAATACTGAGAAAAAAAGTCGCCATTTTACAAAAATAAACTAATATTATGAGGAAAAATAATGGCATTTTAGTAGCAAACAGTTGAAATATTAAAGATAAAATACATGGCCGCACGGTGGCTGAGTGGGTAGCACGTTGGCCTCACAGAGGTTTTCTCCGGTTTCCTCCCACATTCCAAAAACATGCATGTTAGGTTAACTGGCGACTCTAAATTGTCCGTAGGTATGAATGTGAGTGTGAATGTTTGTCTGCCCTGTGATTGACTGGTGACCAGTCCAGGCTATACCCCGCCTCCCGCCCAAAGTCAGCTGGGATAGGCTCCAGCATACCCGCGACCCTAATGAGGATAAGCGGTATAGAATATGGATGGATGAAAATACATAATTTTTTTAGCTGCTCACATATTATCAGAAACCAAACAAGATAAAGTTGCAATTTTTGGAAAATTATGATGGCGGAAAAAAGGTAATATTATGGCAGTAAAATCATATAATTATGAAAAGAAAATTTATAAAGTTTAGGACAAAAGGTGAAAGTTCAAATTGATTTGGAAAATTAAAAAGAAAAAGTTTAAAAAAACCAAAACTGATATCTGCTCTATGGATACCAAACAACTTACACCTCCACATTTAACAAGGGAGTTCTTTGCCTATAGTCTCCGCTTATCCATCTTCAGCCATGCTCATTCTCCCTCTTTAGTTTTTGCTCTGCTGCCACTGCTGGATGCGAGCCGATGCGAGGCGCCAAAGTGTCAATACAGTGCGCTTTGGAGGAAATACACATCAACTCTGCTTTTTTCTGTTTTTAATATACCAATATACGACATTTTCTTTTAAAACTTTGGAAGAATTTATACCGGTATACCAATATATAAAAATTATCGTCCAACCCTACCTCTTTGCATGGCGACGTGTTGCTTTACATAATATCACAGTAGCCTTTACGGTACACCCTTTATTTTATAGTATATTGTCCTGGATTGAAAAGTTTGGACACCCTTGACTTACACAGAGCCAACACTTTTAATGACATGCTTATTTTGTTTACCATTAGACAACAGTTGGCAACGCTCTTATTTTGAATGGAGGAAGGATGTTCTATGTGTGAGAAAGTTTCTTTACAGCAAAGACACCTGGCTTTATCTATCATCTTTATTTTTCTATCTTAACTCAAGCGGTCGAAACAGACGGCCGCCCAACAGACAGGTTTCTGTTCAAAGTTTCTTTCCCAGAGGGAGTTTTTCCTTGCCTCTGTCGCCAAAGGATTGCTTATGTGGTGTTTCAGTTGGTTCTCTATTTTAATTTACGAGTGTGACCGTCATGTGAAAAGTGCTGTGAGATAACTATTGTGATTTGGTGCTATATTAATAAACTGAATAGAATTATTATTAATACGCAAAAACTTGGCCATGGTACATACAATCTCTGAAGAAAATTGAATATTCCCGTTTCAGCGCACTTTGCTGGTTCCTTATTTTATCACTTGATTCTCAGTGGTGCTAGAATGTCAGGGAATCCAAAAAATACAGATGTGGTGACAACAGCTGCCCGGGGGCACCAATGTCAATGTTTTCCCATGGGGCCCAAAATTCCTGGCGGATGTGTATTTGTTATGGTTAGTAGCAACAAGATGAGCAAATGTGAGATTTTAATGACATACAATGATTATTCCTTCATTGTAACGCAGATCAGACAAGCTTGCTTTGTATTCCGAGTACGGACGGTAACATGCTGCAATAAATATGCATGCTAACAAGAGTCACATCTGTTCCCAGCCTCAGCCAGCAAATGCTAACACAATCTAGCAAGTCGATTTAACACGTGAACAAGATCCAAATCAGCATCTCGGCCCGCTGTCATGAACTCTCCAGCTCTTACGTGATCGGCTGCTTCCTCCTGAGGTGAAAGCACTAATAATAACTCTGCGATCAAATGTTACCATTCGCTAAAGGTCAAGCTGCAGCACAAACACAAAAACAGTCACGCGTGCACAACTCAAGAGGAGCATTCAGCTGGAAAAGGAGAAATACTACTTGACTGCACTACTCTCAGTCGCTGTACCGGACCGTCGTGGTGAAGAGAGAGTGGAGCCGGAAGGCAAAGCTCTCTGTTTACCGATCGATCTACGTTCCCACCCTCACCTATGGTCATGAATTATGGGTCATGCCCGAAAGGATGAGATCGCGGATACAAGCGGCGGGAATGAGTTTTCTCCGTAGGGTGGCTGGACTCACCCTAAGAGATAGGGTGAGGAGCTCGGCCATCCGGGAGGAGCTAGAGTAGAGCCGCTGCTCCTTCACATCAAGAGGAGCCAGTTGAGGTGGCTCGGGCATCTCGTCCGGATGCCTCTCGGGCGCCTCCCTGGTGAGATGTTTGCATGCCCAGCCAGGAGAAGGCCCCGGGGAAGACCTAGGACACGCTGGAGGGACTATGTCTTACAGCTGGCCTGGGAACGCCTTGGTGTCCTCCCGGTGGAGCTGGAAAAGGTTGCCGGAGACCGGGAAGTCTGGACTTCCCTACTGAGACTGCTGCCCCCGGCAACCCCGGCCTGTATAAGCGGAAGAAAATGAAATGGAATGGAATGGAATGGAATGCACTACTCACTAGTCCACCATAATGAAACATCCATAGTGGTCTTTGTCACCAAATGTTACTGACTGGACTGCCAGTTTGGTGACCAACTAGATATTTTCTCTGTAGGACCGTCACAAAGAACGACACAAAGAATCTCGTCTCAACTTGCGGCCGCCCAGCCACTCTGCTACCTACGCCACCGTGTCCGCCTGGCACCACCAGCCTGAGAAACTCATCCTGGACGCCTGCGGGTATGAGGCAACTGTAAGTTACCTTTGCGGCCTTCAGCTCAGGACTGTTTAGCTAGTGATTGTAATTGAATCTGATCGATATACGGTACAGTACGTATACCACATACGATACGGTACCACATATTTCATAAAGAACACCTGCATTCATCGAATGTTTTACCAAAAATGCTTCAGGTGCAGTTGCTGGGTTCCGGGGGCTACAAATGCAAATAAGTTCAGCCAACTTCTGTAATCAGTATCAAGTCAAAAAACAACTTTGGCACTGCCAGCTATCACATTTGATGACATTGTCTAACCTAGTGTGTTCTAATGAAGTACTTAGGTTCAATGATAATCAGGGATCTACGAGGGATAGAATCCACACAAGATGCCTGCGCCAAAATTAGGGCAAGTATTACTGAAACCTGTGTGTACAGTATTTCTGTTTTTTACTTTAATCCATAGAGTAGCTTTCATGAAGATAGTTTTTTTTTTTTTGCAGAAATCAAAGGACTCAAGAAAAGGTCCAGTTGTTATTCTCTCCATCACCTACAGGGGTGTCAAGTTTATTGACGCAGCCACAAAGGTAATGTCGTACGCTTTGTCTGCCGCTCTTCATGTTTTGATTGTCGACTCAACCCAAACATTCCCGCTGATTGTCTCTGCTTCCATTATTGCTCCCAGTAAGCGTTTCCTCCCTTTTCTTCCTGTCTCCACTATTAGACCATAGTTGCAGAACACGAGATCCGCAACATCTCCTGTGCGGCCCAGGACCCGGATGACCTCTGCACGTTTGCCTACATCACCAAGGACCTGAAGAGTGGCCACCATTTCTGTCATGTCTTCAGCACCGTGGAGGTGGTAAGTATAGCGTTATAATACTTGAATTAGTATTCATCATGAGATCCTACTGTGCAAGCAGCACAGGGAGGCGCTCTCTTGATTGGCGCATTGGACTGATTTGATTAAAGTTTGCCATCCCGCTAAGTGTGAGATTTACATGTACAAGACTGTAACAGTTCCGATACAAAACAAACGAAAGGTTGAACTGGAAATAATGGAAACGCTCAGGAACCAAACAACAGTAACACACAGTTTCTTCACGGCAGACACAGACATATGAGATCATTCTAACACTGGGCCAGGCCTTTGAGGTGGCCTACCAGATGACAGTCCAGTCTAGGCAGAGACACTACATCCCACATTCGTCTCTGGGCTCGGAGGTCCTGGAGACCAAAATGGGCCGCCCAGTGTCACAGTCATGGAGCAGCATGAGGAGATCCGCAGTGAGTAGCACCCCCACAAACAACCACAAAGTGATTGGCAACATTTGCTTTGCTGCTTTTAATGTTTTCTCTGCAAAGTCTTATCTGTTGCCTAGAGATGGGTGTCTGGTTTCCTTGATTAGTTTACCTATTTGCTGGAGTTACCTCACTATTGACTTATTATTGCTTATTGCAAGTAGGGCTACGGTCTCACCGCAGGTCAATTCCAATTTTTTTTGCCCATGTGCGACCTCTGTCAACGTGAACATTGCAAATCCTTGCAAGGCCTTAATTATATGTCAATATAAATTACATTCCATCCGATGCTACTGCAGTCTGAACGTTTGGGTCTCATACAAAATATCCAACCCACATGTCATTGAAAGACGTGATTCTTCTTTTCCTTTCAGTTTATCCCTGCATATCCCTTCATTGGCCGTACAAAAAAAGTCTCCAGCATAACCCTGCGACCCTAGTCAAGATACGCGACATAGATAAAGGATGGATTGAAGTTGGGGAAACGTACTCAGATGTATACAAATGTTTTTCTTGTTATCCAAAAATTATTTTGAAAAGCTGTGAAGGGGCTCACGTCAATGTCCCACCACTCCCTCGCTATTCAGAACAGACGTCTCAGCAAGTTCCCCACAAACTGCCATAACCAAAAGTCTCTTCCTTCTGAATCGCCTACGTGTAATAATTTGCTTACAAAAATGTTTCCTATGATTGGCCAAAATCCTTGTCACAAATGCGTCAGGGTAGACCACAAATTGCGGATATGTTTACTTCTGTGAACAAACTGTGACATCCGTGTTTCGTGATCATGCGTGTCACTTCCCAGATGCTTTGCCTTCACATTACGCACAAATACAAGTCACATTTATCTGGTAATACGAGAACGTGAAAAGATGAACAGTGTGAATATGACCTTAGTTTAGAAAAAACTAATCATTGAATAGTTTCAATCTGTTGTGGTTCACTGGCTAATTAAGATCACACTAGTTCTGGGAGTGTCTTTAAGACATAAATCTTAGCAAAAAATGCCTAATAAAGTGGCATTTTGATACACTGTACTATTTCAGTTTCACAGGAGTGAGGTCTACGTGTATGTAGCTCAACTTCGCATAACTGATGCCATGTTGTCCTTCTTTAGACAGCAAACTGGTCATGACTAACTAAACAGTGCCTTTGAAAGTGGTGCACTCCAATCTGCGTTAATTCTCTCCCATAGTTGCCGGGTGCACGATCTACAAAAGCAAAAAATCACGGAGGTCTCTCGTTCGCACGGGTCAAAAATCTGTGGCATTAGCGGCTGTTGCTGTAGGCAATGTCCATTTATGTATTTTATTGACTCCACAAGATGGCTGTAGCCACATTTGAAGTATCATGCATGGTTAGCATCTTTATCTACCTCTGCATGCGCTTTGAAATATTAATTGCATTACTCAGCTGTATCATTACTTACATTGACCTCATCAGCGGTATTAATGCTATTACTACATTAACCCTTATATTAAAAAGATGCTAACACCGACGATTTGAATAAAAATTTGTTACGAACACAGTTGGACTCACGTGGTGTATTAATAACATGACTAGACACACATTATAATTGCAGGCTACTGGAAAACCTATGCAAAGTGAAGCAAAATTATTAATGTAAACTGAAAAATACATTTACAGTACATTAAACGAGGTTCCACTGTAATTAATGACAGTTGGTAAATGACATCCTTGCTGCAATTATCATCTGCTTTCAATTACCATCACTTTCTTTTTACGCCCCCGCTATAAATGAGTGCATTTACACAATCATCAGAGGTCTTAATGATCAGTCAACAGTTTCATCAATCGTTATGCCCAACCCAATTAGATGATTTAGAATTTCTCAAAATGGCACCAGCAGCAATAGCACCAAGAAATAAAAACTATATTTCTGAGCCAGAGTGTTACAAATGGTTCCAACCTCATTGACTTGCACTTTTCCAGCCACCGTTTCCATACTTTGGTCTGCAGTTGCACTTGAACCAAAAACCTCCCAATCCTCTTACTTACTGCACAAGCCTCCAGTAGGCAAGCATGTCATGTCCTTTTAACAATGTCTCTCTTTTAACATGTCTTTGTTCTTGTCTTCTTGGTCCTGCTGCTCCCCAGGGTGCCCCCGTGCTCGAATGCCGCTGCTGTCACTGTCACACGTGTACCCACCGTCCTTCCTTCCTCCCGTTGCACTCTGTTAGCCCCGGAGTCCAGGTCCTTCTCTTTCCTTGCCTCTATTCCACCCCCCGCCATTGCACATCTGCTCACGCACCACATTGCCCAAGCGCCATTTGGATGCACCAGTCATCTTCTTTTTACCCTTTTCTTTTTTTTCCTTTTGCGCCACCAATCTCATCTCTCTCTTACATCACCTGTCATCGCCATCTGACCAAATGACGCTATTAGCTCCAGTGTTGCAGTTTAGCTTTGCAGCTAAGAGGTTTTGCCTCTGGTGGTCCTGAACAAAACGGTCATGGTTGTTTGTTTCTTGGTGTTCTATCTTCTGCATTTGAAGATGTTATCTGCAATTGCAACCTAAGGGATATAGTTGCCTTGTCAATGTGTGTCAAATGATGCCTGGAAGGGGGTCCGTTTTGTGGACATACAGTGCATGTTTAACATGCTTAACAAGTTGTGTTAAAACAAATAAAAAAACTGGGCAAATGTAATGTACGACAAATACCATCAAACTAGTAGCATCTAAATGTGCTTTATCGGTTAATTTTAAAACAGAAAATACTCCATTATACTGAGGATTACCCATAATCTTTTGCTATTACAACACATTTCTCCAATGGCACTCATAGTCCGTTCAGCACTTTTACGCAGGGATCCTGCAATATCACCACATCATAGCTGTAACAGTTGACAGCTGTCAATCATCCTTTTGGTGGATTGAGCCCCAAGTGTCCGTGATCGGCAGACGATCACCAGGCGGAACCTCGATTCCATGTGTGCGAATTGAAGACATGTCAGTGTGGTCACACAGGCCGCCACTGACGCCCGTCTCACACACTCCTCTCGTCCTCCCTCCTCCCCACCCTCCTCCCCCTTCCTCCTCTTCCTTCCCCAATTGACCCGGCAGATCGACCCCCTGGAGATGGACGCAGACATGCACTCCCTGGGCAGCACCTCCTGGCTCTTGGACCAGCGGGACTCCAACAGGCGGCCAGTCAGCACCAAGTACGAGACCACCATATTCTGAGGCCCTGTCCCACCCCATCCCTGCGGCTGCCCCCCTCCCTTCCTTTGCATTGTACTCTTCGCACACAAACAAACACAGTTTGAGCCCCGTGCCTTCTCACTGTGATGGCGTAGCCACCCTCAGGGCTGCCTCCCCATGCACCCCTCCTCCTTTTGCCCCCACCCGGTGACCCACACCGACATCCCACCTACCATGACAAGGACCCCCTTGACTCCGCCTCCTTGTCATTCGGAGCCTTGGAAGTGGAAGATCCACAGACCTGAGCTATCTGTCAGCCAAACTGCCTCTTCTTCCCAACCTTCACCCTCCTCCTCCTCATAACGACATGCATCTGCCTCAACTCCTTGACAGCACCCAGAGGTTGCATATTTATTCTTATGGCTTGTTTTACTCTGTTTTTTTCCCCCTCCTTTTAAAATTTTTTACATTCGGTTGTTTTGGCTTTTTCTTCTTCCATGTGTAGCCTATCCTGTCTTACCAGGCATCTACCACTGTGAGGCACTGTGAGGAGGCCGCTTGACTTGGCACGGAATGCCAAGCAGACAAATCAATGCTAAACACGTTTGTTTTTTTCTTCTATGCATTTGTACATTGCTCACAAATACACCTTGCTGCACTTTGAGGGGTTCGTGTTAGTGATATCCAAATTATTCTCCCTTCCTGGACACCACCCAATGACTGCACGCTACTTTTTTTTGGAAGGCTTCTGATTTCCTGCTGTGTCAAAATAACTTCACCTTGACATTGTGATCCCATGACCAGATTGGGAGGGGAGGGGGGTGGTCTGCTCTGGCCTTGTACGTGCCCTGTGCCTCTCAGCATCACAGTAGCACCGAGAGATTGCACCTGGACTTGCAGATGAAAACCAACAAAAACACTGTGTTGACACATGGCACTATCCCTTTGAATAATCTTTCTTAGCTGGGAGTCCATTTTGTGATACTTTTTCATAAACTGAGGCCAATTAGGACAAATAATAATAAGAATGATGTAAATTTTGTAAATGGAATCCAAACACGCCCAACATGATTGGAGTGAGTGGAGTTGACTATATTAAAAGAGGGCACGAGCTTCTCAACTTAGCATCTAATTACCACGATGAAACGGCTTTCCACACGTGCCATTTCACGCCAATTTCGAATGATGCTCGGTAGCACACGCTAAGTGTGTCACTTGGCGGTGTGTTAAAAGAACCAAATTTAAATGTTGTGTTGGTGTTGTGATAATACAAATGGATTTGCTATGCTGGGAGCACGACACACCATGTTTATGTATTTCTTCTTTAAAGGATGATCCTCCTCCTACTCCTGCACTGTGAATCAAAAGCTTGCTGTGGAGTCGACACTTTACGTCCTTTGCCTGTGTGCACTGCTACCTTTGATTGTTTGAAGTCACTGGCCACTGTCCGTGTCTGTGTTTGTGTGTGTGTGTGTGTGTGTGTGTGTGTGTGTGTGTGCGCGTGTGCACGCACACAGGGGATGCTGATGTGTTTGCAGACTGTTAAGACCTTTGTGTGTTTGTGTGGCACCATGGCCCCATTCTGGCCACTGTGTTCTGACTGTTAGCTTCCACTGGTGATGCATGCAAGCAGTGTTTGTTTGGTCTAGTACCTGCGGATGCACTGGGCTGGTCCGGGCCAGTCTGTGTTTGTGCACTGTGGCGTCTCCTGCTCTGGCGCATCACGCTTTGTCCATTTCTGTTTGAACATTCCACCCTGTCACCTTCAGTCATCCCTCCACCGTCCTCATTCTGGCAATATGTCACGTACGATCTCCCATTTTGTGCGTCACCAAAACAACCTGCTCTTGTATAGCTGCAAAAAGTAAGGATGGGTACATTCAAATTTTAAAACTGGTTGAAGTGGGTGTGGAACCTGAAGCTCAGAGATAACCCTCTTCATATTCCAATTCCAAATGTAACAAAATAATAACACATATACATATATATATATATATATATATATACACAGTGAGGAAAAAAACTATTTGAACCCCAGCTGATTTTGTAAGTTTGCCCACTAACAAAAAAAAGATCAGTCTATAATTTCAGTGGTAGCTTTATTTGAACACAGAGAGACAACAATGACAACAACAAAAAAATGCTTTTCAAAAAGAGTTTTATATTTCCATTTCCATGAAAGAAATAAGTATTTGAGAAGGTGACAACAGTTGGTGTAATTATTTGCAAATGGAAGAAACATAAATTAACTGCCAATCTCCCTCGGTCTGGAGCTCCATGCAAGGTATCACCTTGTGGAGTTTCTATGATAATGAGAACAGTGAGGAATCAGCCCAGAACCACTCACGAGGAACTTGTCAATGATATCAAAGCAGCTGGGACCCGAGTCAGCACAAAAACAGTTGGTAACACACTACGCCGTAAAGGACTGAAATCCTGCAGTGCCCGCAAGGTCCCCTGCTCAAGAAAGTCCACGTACAGGCTCGTTTGAAGTTTGCCACTGAACATCTGACTGATTCATAGGAAGACTGGGTGAAAGTGTTGGGGTCAAATGAGACCAAAATTGAGCTCTTTCTCATCAACTCAACTCGCTGTGTTTGGAGGAGGAGGAATGCTGCCTACGACTCCGAAAACACCATCCCCACCGTCAAATATGGAGTTGGAAACATTATGCTTTGGGGGTGTTTTTCTGCCAAGGGGACAGGACAATTGCCCCGCATCAAAGGGAGGATGGATGGGGCCATGTACCGTCAAGTGTTGGGTGAGATGGGTCGTGATTGGGTATTCCACCATGACTATGATCCAAAACACACGGCCAAGGCAACAAAAGATTGGTTCAAGAAGAGGCATATTAAGGTCATGGAGTGGCCTAGTCAGTCTCAAACCCTTAATTCCATAGAAAATCTATGGAGGGAGCTGAAGGTTGGAGTTGCCAAACATCTGCCACGAAACATTAATGACTTGGAGAGGATCTGCAAAGAGGAGTGGGCCAAAATCCCCCTGAGATGTGTGCAAACCTTGTGGCGAACTACAAGAAACGGCTGACCTCTGTGATGGCCAACAAAGGTTTTGCCACCAAGTACTGAAGCACGTTTTTCAAAGGGATGGAATACTTACTTCCTTCATGGAAATGCAAATTTAAAACTCTTTTTGAAACACATTTTTCTGGATTTTTTTGTCATTGTTGTCTCTCAGTATTCAAATAAACCTACCACTGAAATTATCGACTGATCATTTCTTTGTTAGTGGGCAAACTTACACAATCAGTTGGTGTTCAAATAGTTTTTTCCCCTCACTGTATATATTCAGTACAGAATGTGAACATAAAACCTCACTCTTTATCCTTTTCACCAGTCTGTTTTGTATCTCATGCTTACAACTACACTACATTTTGAAGGTAACCACTTTCTTCGGTTTTTAACTTTCCAATTACATTATGGTGGTAGCGTGATTAGGCAGCACTCAAGTAGGGCCTGGATACATTTTCACTCTGCTGGTTTTTAAGTATTAAAGTCCACTATGCCTTTACAGTGGAACTTCTGCAGTCAACCAAAATCATGTCTTTGGCTCAGAATATTATGTATGATACATGTGCATGTTTTACTGTGATGTCAATGGATGCCCGGGGGCAAACACTGCAATGTAAGTTATAGAAAAAGTGATATATTTATTTTAAACATTTTGTCAAAATAGTGAAAAAAAAAACATGACAGTCAACTAAAATAACATGCTCTCTTACTAGAACAGATTAGTGTTAATAGATCCAAGACCAAATTACTGTTACTAATTCTGACAAGGACACAATTTGGAAAGCTTTAAGAACCAAAGTGAAACTCTGGAGTGATACAATCAGTGAAACTAGAAACTATGCCGCACATCTACCATGGTACTCTGGCTGCATGTGATCAAGTGATTATTTCTTAAGTGTGATATTAAATCACATTATTATAAATACTAAAGGCAGACATCTTACTGACCCGTCCGTGCTTTACGGTCTTTGCAAAGTGCATATTTACAATCCGAATATTTCCACGATGCGGACTTACTGCTTGCAATGGCTGTGTGGAGCACGACGTGGTGCACTCGCTCACCGATACTATTGTTATAAATGAATATCGGCATCTAACTTAGGTCTGCCTATATTGTCAGGCATCCCTAACGTGTTTCAATTGTATTATTACATTTTCTGCTAAACAAGCAAACAAACCAGAGGTAGACCAGCAACTTTGGATGTTTCACTAAATTTAATTTCTACAGTAGGCTGTCTAGACAGCTAACGAGTGGGCTTGACTTCATTGTTCGATAAGCCCGTTAATACTGTACAGCAGTGGTTCCCAAACTTTTTTTGCAGCACCCCCTTTTGGAGATAAAATTATTTTGAGTGCCTCGCCACCCGAAATATATGATAATAATGAAAAGTGTTCATGGTAGCCCCGCGCCCCCCAGTTTGAAAACCACTGCTGTACAGAAAGTTAGTAGGCACTGACCTAATAGCACCTCCCACTGGTAGCTGTGAAGTAGTGTAACTCACCCTTCACCTGGGCTTGAACACAGCACCTTCATAATGGTAGACGAGTGCGCTGACCGTTCGGCGAAAAGCCCAGACTGTCAGCCGACTGTCCAGCACTGCTCTTCAGGCAGAGGGAGTGAGGTTTACCAACGTACATTTGCTGGCATCCGTTACAGTAGTACACCACCTATGACAACAGATTTACGCATGATCTACAAAAATGGATTAATTGTGGCCATCCCTACTGCAGATTGTGTTTAAACGAGCAGCGGCTCTAAGAAGCAGGTTGTGACAGGGTGACATGGTGCATGTCTTTGTTCCTTTAACATTAAGTGTTCTTCCTTGTGTAGCTCGCCCCAGCCTTCAAGTTCCCGGACACCAAGCTGTGAGTTGGCGGCCAGCGAGTTAGTGGGAGGAGGTAGAGAGAGGAAATCAACTTTTTGACATTTAGCTCTCGCCCTGTACACTAACACCCCCACCATCAAAGCTCCCGCCGATCACACAGACGAAAGGTAACCTGTCCGACATCGCAGGCTAAACAGACTGCGTGTATAGCTCACCTCTTGACAAAGGTCAGCTATAAAGGTCAGTCTGCTTCCCGGCCTCCGTCCCGGTTATGTAGGTACTGCAACGGGTATGAGTCTCGCAGACGAGCATGTCAATCGATCCAGGTCTGCGGGAGATAGTAGCTGTTTGATATTAGATGAAAAACAATAAAAACTGTACCAGCATCCAAAGCTTTGCCCATGTTTTGTGGCCAGAGTTTGGTTTGTCAAAGAAAATGTGATACTGTTATAAAATTTCAAAAAGCAATATTATATTCATGATATTAAATGATACAATGAGAAAAGCATCCCTGAAAGTCAACATTGTTTGTCTGTTTTTTTTGCTGTCCTCTCCTGATGCATTTTATTTTATGTTGTCAAGAAACAAAACTATAAAGTAAATGTGGATAAGATTTAGAGTAGTCCATGTACACCTTGGTGTACTGTATACACTTTCCTCCAGACCGGAACCCAATTAAGCATCCGCTCATTTTGGAGGCTCCTTGAAAACTGCCATGTGACCCAGTTCTCAAACGAAGAGGATCATGCTGCTTCATGTCACAGAACATGTTGAAATGCATCTTTCCGTCAGTGAACCGCAGTTCCCCAATGCAGACAGAATTAGTGCAATGCTCTTCACTTGTGTTGCCAACTATTTAGGCAATAATGACCGTGGATTGACTCATTTTCAGTGGATAGCAAATCTATACTGCTGTACAATTGTACACAGACTATTTGAAAGTATGTTCATGTTGACACTGTATATAGTAAGTATAGCATTGTCCTTTACGGCTCACTGCAAATCCATTCCCCTAGATTTCTAACTGAATCAGTTTTGACAGCATTTGTCGGACTTAAGATCATTTGGAATTGCCTAAGTAAGAAGCAGACAACTCAGCACTAGCGTAAGTAGGAGTGGGCATCTGCTTCTAAAACGCCTCCAGCATGGCCCCAAGCATACTCTTCATGGTTTTGGATTAAGACGAAATCATAATCAGCTCTGCACGCACTCTGAGCACAATTACATGCTAACTTAAAGTGTTATTAAAAGTTGTGCCGTTAAGTCCGCAGTACAACTCCAAACAAGTCACTGTTCCATCTAAAAATACGGACAAAGATTGTAAACTCAAATGGGAGTGTATAGCAGTATCTGGCATATAATCTGTCATATTTACATCTGTATTTGCTGCAATTGCTCATTAATATGCACTGTCCTGATAAATAAACAAGGTAAATGGTGATACCTGTAACTTTGACATGCTTCTCAGGGAATCACTCCTAGCTGGCCATCCAACAGCGGCCCCCTCAGGTTCCGCAGTAACACACAAGCGAGCTACAGGCCTCTCTTCCTGCAACGATGTCAGTCATGTACTGCACATCTACAACAGTACTTTCACACACACAAAATATGTGAGAACATCACAAGACGCAGTTGCACGTGCATCACCTGCTAAGAAAAAAAGAATCTGACAGGTCTTACCTTGAGCGACTCCAAGTGATAATTGAGGGGATCTGTGAATGTAAAAAGGGCAAAGGACAGGACACAAACAGCCAAAATGAAGTTCAAATCTTTTATAGCTGCAAAAAAGCTGTGTACCAAACTGTGCCCATAAATACAAGCACTTGACAAAGCACACTTATTACCTATAAAAGTCTTCTTTGGCCACTAAACACACACACGTCATATCTTTCCAACAACAAATAGAAAACAACTCCAGGTCAATGTGCTGTTTTGTATACATTTGCATATGTCAAAATATTAAACATCCTTTTTGTATTAAAATAACAAGGATAAGTTAAGCGCACAGTTTCAGTCTTGCTATTTACAGATCTGGCAACTCCACATTTCACACATTTTAAAGTGGAGGCAACACTGAGACAATAAGTGCCATGAGCAGAACTGTCAGGAAAAGCATTTGAACAGATAAGACTAAAGATTGTAGGAAGTTTAACTCTACAGTAGCATAGTTCTGTCAAATAAACAATAATTAATACAATCGTCTGTTGCCAAAAACAAAATAGTTTTCCCTAGGCTGACTAAAGTACAAAAACCCATCTTTAAAAAAACAACTAATGTCATAACAATGCTACTAATCAGGCTTTCCCTTTTTGTTTATACTTCATTGTTATTATTTTGTAAACCATATTTATTATTGAAACTTTCTCTACATTAACACTTTTAATCTCAATGTGTGACCAGCTCTCCATATGGAAGTAAGGAAAAAAACTTCCTCAAAAGATCAGCCATCAGAGGGCAAAAGGTCTGCATACATGAAATGGTGATGTCATGGTGCAGTCAGTGCTGCGTTGCCCTGTGCTGCTAACACACACGCACAAAGTGACAGAGGCTCTTGCTACGAGTCCTTCAGCATGTTGATGCGTGCAAAGATCTTGAGTGCAGGTCCCAGTTTAATGTTCATGGTGCTCATCAGGTGGTCCTCCTTTAACAGGAGCAAAGCTTGGCCATCAATCTCCTGCGAGCGGAACTCGTCTGCGATCTCCTGACAGCCTGTGTGGACATCAACAACATGTTCAAATAGAGACAAGGCAAAAGGATCACAGCAACACATACAGATCCTCCAAAAAACGTAAAGTTAGGTGTAATATACATTATACACAACAAAGTGTTTATTCTTGCAGTGATTGTCAATATACTGATACCAGAAAAACTTAAAATAGACACAACACATATATTCAGTCATTTCATTAGGTACAGTTAAATGAGGGGCAACGCATCACACATAATAATGCTTAGTAAAGTTATGATAAGCTATTAATGCAACAATGTACAATTGTAGTACAACAAAGTACATTGTTGTACAATGTACAATGTACAACTGCTTCTGTTGCAATGTAGTTATATTGTTGCAGTGTAATTATGTTGTATTGTAATTATATTAAATACTTTTATATACTTAACTTATACTAAATTTCACAATTGTAACTGAAAGTGTCCAAAAGATACTTTGAGTATTTTTTCAAAATTATTTTATGTTGTTATTCCATCTATCCATCTTTCAATTGTACATATTTTCTAATATTTTGAAATATTTTATTCCCATCTGAATTTTTTTAACAAAAAATAATAATTGTAACATGTTGGCCTAGATATAGATAAACCATCAATATAACACAAACACACTTTTTCCAAACTTGTTTTTGGACAAATATGATTTATAAATATTGTTATTTTTATAAAATATTATTTATAAACAAAATTCATTTTTCCCCAATATCAGTGAAAAAAAACAGGTAGATTGCAATAACACAGTGTGGCTGGTGTGTGTGTGTGTGCGTGTGTGAGAGAAAAAAAGAGGCATAATAAGGGAAAAAATCTTATCTTATCTCCGGCTCAATATTATATCTATCAGGTACATTTATTTTCTGTCTCTTTTTTACCTTTTCAAAATATTTTCATATTTATTATATGTATTTATTTATTTAATATCGTCATTCTTTGTTAATAGAATACTACAGTGATTCCCAGCCAGAGGTACGCTTACCACTAACATTTAATTTCCAAAATGATTCTCAGTCATTTCATATTAAGCCAGACAATAAAACAAAACAATTCAAACCAAACAATTAAACCAAACCAAAACCAAACCAATAAAATGTGTGTGCACTACAAGTAGTTTCCCTGGGGAGTCAATGACCTGTGGCATGGCCGCACCAAAGTCATAACAGTTGTGTTACATTCTACTTTGAAAAATTATCAACACGTATGTATGAGTGACAGGGTACTCATGGTATGACAAAAAGGCTATGGGGGTACACAAGACAAAAAAAGGATTGCCTAGAACTGGCCTAGCAGACAGTTACTTGATATGCATTATGGCACTACAATGGGTTTTAGTATGTGTCAGTCAAAGCTGAGTATTATCATTCCTAGTTTTGCTAAAATGACAAAGATGCGGAGTGATGTACTGGGAGGCTAACCTGGCAGCGAACAGATGAACTCGTACACTTCTTCGACGTTCCACTTGGTGGGATCGTTGGGTAAAAAAGGCTGACACAAAGCGTCCGTGCTGTCCCTCCCTGCGCAGCTGTCCTGCTCTGACGAGGCCCGGCTGCGCTGCTGCTGGACGGGGACTGGGGCCGCGGCCAGAGCCGGCGGGGCCAGGGGTCCCGAGCTGGCTGCCGACAGCGGGGACGGCGGCTCCTCGTAGCTGGACATGTCGGAACACGGACTGGACTCCTCCTGGCTGGGCTGACAGGGATGCGGCGAGGATACAGAGCCGCCCTGAGTTTGCTGCGGTGAAGGGGTCATCTTCTGAGAAGGGTGATGAAGATGAAGAATGCTAATTAGGTTCATCAAGGGGCGTGATGACATATAGTAGCCGCAGGGTCTGATATGAGGAGTGTTTGTGTACCCGTTTCTTTGCTTCGATGCTTGAACGGCCTTGACTTCTTCTACGCCAGCGATTTGTTGGTTTGGTCTTCTCTGGACGGAACAGTCCTATGCGCTTTGTACAGCCTACGTTGTACCTGGACACAACCATTGGATATTACTTTACATATAGTATAATATTCTTCAATGGCCATGAAGAGACGCAATGAATGTATTAATCAATCAATCAGTATGTTGAATGTGGCTTTTGACCACACTTCCATTCAACATAAAGGATTGCAGTACTTGGCAGCAACCAGCTAGGGGCATAATTACTTTAGACCCAGCAGTTTGCTTCAATCAGCCAAAAATATAATAAAATAACCATTAATCAATAGATTATTGATTTTCTCTACAGTCGTCCATAGCTACATTGCGATTCGAACATCGTCACTTAAAAAAAAAAAAAAAAAGAATAAATGAAAGCTGTTATGTGGTTGACTATGGCCTATTATTAGTTGAAAAATATTGAAAGACAAGAAATATGTAGTTTTCTGTTCACCAGGTAGTCAGTAATGTTACAAAATTTAAGATATTTAAATGTATTAATTTTAGAGCTTAATAAAGTATCTATCTTTCATTTCTTTACATTGCATTACATTAACTTGCAGCCAACCAAGATAAATTAGGGACAAATGTATATAGTGTACATTTACCAGAGAGTTTTGGTTAAAGAGCATAAGAAATGAGAAAGGACAGAGGTGCTCATCTCTAATTAGGTGGTCAAAACGTCCGACTTGCCTCTTTGCACAAACCATGGAGCAGAATCTTTTGGAGCCCTTGAAAGTATAGGCAAAGTCCACCCAGCCGCAGTATTCACATGTGAGCTTAGGTTCCTGTTCTGGAGAGGAAAAGACACAAAAAGATATTTGATGTTGGGACTCAAAACAACTGGAAAGACTTTGGCAGGTGTAATGTTCAGGTAGACGAGGCGCAAATTATGACACCGGCTTATACTGTTTACTTTTTGCACACTATGTTTTAAACATAGGAATTCATACTTCCATCTAAGACAAAACAAAATTACAGAGCGTTCTTGGAGCTTTCTCCGTCTCACCTGGCTGGCTTATATCTTCGGGCTCAGAGTCTGAGTTTGCCGCATTGCTGACAGGAGTTTTGTCAGGATCGGAGGAGAGCTGATTGTCGAGCTTCTTGGGGCTGTTGATGAGAATAGGAAGACGCTCCACCTGTTTCAATATATGAGAAAAGGATGACACATGAATAGAAACATGCTGCAAAATGAATATTAACGGATGGGGCTTGTTTATGGACGGCATGCAAGTTTGCAACCCTCATCCCAAAAGATGGGATTCTATTTAGCATGTAAGTCGTCAGCATATGCCATGGGAGTTAGGTTCCGTGAGCATTAAAATATATGCTTTTGTTTTGCAACATTGCTTCCCATCTATGAAGAAAGAAACAACAGACAAAGCTACAGTATAATCAAAGTTCTGAAGTATTTCACTCTGTGTGAAGTGAAAATCTATGAGCTTTACATTTTGAACTGAAATATTAAGTAAATCCACTTTTCAAATATACTCGAATTTATTGAGATGCACCAGGATGTAACATTTTAATTAAATTTTTTGTTATGTTTGGGTTTTTTTTACCTCTTGTACACTGAATTTTAAATGGTTTTATGAATTTATGTTTTATTTACATTTCCAAAACACACTCTCGTGTTTGTGATAAAGGTTTGCTAAAAAGGGGTAGAAGGATAATTACAATGCATTTTTAATGCACAATATTTACAAAATAAACCAACAGTGCAGTGACAGCATGTGTCCTGTTAAAGCAGCAGACCCTGTCCCGACAAACAGCAGACGCAGTTAAAATTGATGTTCATCACACATTCAGACATCCATTTGTAATCTTATGGACGGCGAGAGCGGCCGTCCATAATTAAAGCCAGAATCACACACAGGCTGTGAGCTGTCAGCCAGCACAGAGAAAGAGAGAGGCTTTGTGTTTGCAAGCGACAGCTCCCTGCAGGCGTACACACACAGGAACGTTGGACCACCAGGGGCTTGTTTATCAAGTTGTGGTTGCTGCCTATGCGGGGGTCACTTACACACACTGGGAATGGCTCAGCGCCTTCCTGGATGACAAAGCCTTCAATGACGTGCGTGAGGACCTGGGGTTTGACTATAGCCTGGGGCAGCTTGTTCTCGCCATTGTGTGGCGCGACGGCCGTCACGCTGGGAGCTTCGCCCTCATTTCCTGAGGTCATAGCTGGGGGCGGGGTCCTAGGTGCAGCTGCCGGCCTCTTCGTTGTAGCCCCTCCTGACCAGGAAATGAGTTCAAGAAAAAACATTACTAAAAAAGAAAAACACAACAATAGCAGGATCTTTTTTTGATGGTCAAGCTCACAATCAGAGAGCAACAGTATACGCTAATACGCTATATACTTTCAAAGATAGCTCAATTAGCTGCCAACATGTCGCTAGATCTGGCGACATTCCTACCCCCCGACAACATTCATTTATTCATTTTCTACACCGTTTATCTTCACTAGGGTCGCCGGTATGCTGGAGCCTATCCTAGCTGACTTTGGGCGGGAGGCGGGGTACACACTGGACTGGTCGCCAGTCAATCGCAGGGCACATATAGACCAACAAAGACATACAAACATTCACACTCACTTTCATACCTATGGAAAATTTAGAGTCGCCAATTAACCTAACATGCATGTTTTTGGAATGTGGGAGGAAACCGGAGTACCCGGAGAAAACCCACACACGCACGGGGAGAACATGCAAACTCCACACAGACATGCCCAACAGATATTCGAACCCTGAAATTCCTGACTGTGAGGCCAATGTGCTACCCACTCGATCACCGTGTGGCCTTTTTTCCATTTTCTCAAAAGCGACCGGTGACAAATCTAGCGACATATCTAGCAACATTTTCTGGCATCAGGGAGTTTTTTTCTGGTATTCGGGGTCTGGTTCTGTTGACAGGTTTGCGTCACAATGAGAGCATGATGTGGAGGTCTATGCATCAAAAGTGCAAATGAATCACATGCGTGAGCAACCATGATGCAGGGGTGGCGTGCATCTTGTTATACGCAGCATGATCTAAAATGCTGTTTCTTCACTAAGCCTGAATATTAAAGGGGTATGTGTTCATTGTGTACTCTTAATTTTTATAGCTTACAATTCTTCCAGTAAATACAAGTAACTTATAAGCTCAGTTGCTATCACATATATTCACCAGAAAAGTGTGATACTTATGAACAACACTAAGTCATGTTAATGTGAGCCAGAATAGACAGAATAATCTGTTCTTTGCTGTTCAATTGTGCACATTTTAAAAAGTTCTCAAGATAAAATATTAAGATATATTGTATTTAGGTGGCCCTGCGATTGACTGCCGACCAGTCCAGGGTGTACCCCGCCTCTCGCCCAAAGTCTGCTGGGATAGGCTCCAGCATCCCCGTGACACTAATGAGGATAAGTGGCATAGAAAATGGATGGATGGATGGATGGATGTATTTAGGTGAAATGGCCAATTTAAAATGAACCAAGAATCCAGTTTCTTTTTAATTCTAAACCTGATTAAGATGTTTTTACTCACTTTGTGTCTGTCCTATGAGGTAATATTTTTTTTCAAACATAATTTTACGTCACATGCAAATGATATGCAAATTAGAAGATGCCGTCATCGAGTGACTTCTACGACAGCCAATAGCTATTTTTCTTACTGAAACGTTGGCAACAGTGCGATGCAGGCAAAGGGAAGAATAAACACATTCGAAAGTTAGCGCTCCCCATCCAATAGCCAACCAAGCAGACAGGAACTTTAAAACGTTACTTAAACTGATCATCTATGTTAGATAGTGTAACATTATTTAGAATGGCTGCGTGAGTGAAAATGGTTAGGGCGTTGCAGATGAAAGAAGAGGAGTTCAATGAGCTAAGCCTTAGAATGAGACATGTATCTGCTCGTGTAGCCAACGCGCTTGGATAAAGTTACACTCATAACGCGACAACAACACACCGCAAAGGCTCACGTGCACACAGCACGTGATAAAACAGCAAACGGTCACGTTTAACAAAGGAAGTCAATGTCAACATGTTTGTCTCGTTTTCCGCTTTAATCATTTTCTTACCAGCCTGTGTCCTGCAGAAAACACGCGGTTGTGTTCCTTGTTGTGGCGACCCCACAAAGGACCAAGTGCTTGTGTCTGAGCACTTAAAGAGACAGCGTAGCCGACACCTCTATTTGGAACCAAGAGCCCCAGACTGACTACAACATGTTGAAGCAGGGCTGCTGCAAGAATGTTGGCATCAACAGCTACCCGCTACCGCCACCACCTTCAATGCTATGTCTCTTTTAGCCCCATTTTAAAGTCCCCTATAATGTTACACGTGACTTTCTATCAATAATATGCATCTCCAGAGCCTGTTTATGAGAACCAAATGTTATAAAAGTTAGTTTTATTTTTCTAACCTAGCATGATCACCTTTTCCTTTCGGCTTATGCCTTCAGGGGTCGCCACGGCGAGTCAATTGCCTCCATCTAACTCTGTCTTCTGTATCCTCTTCTCTTGCGCCAACTACCTTCATGTCCTTTTTCACTACATCCATAAACCTCCTTTTTGGTCTTTCTCTAGGCCTCCTGCCTGGCAATTCTTTTTTTTCAGCTTTTTAATGTTTTTTTTTTTTTAATAATTATCCAAACCCTCATGGCCCAGTGTGGAAAAAGCGATTGCCCTCCATGTAAAATATAATTTAACTGAGATGAATTGAGAAAATTGAAAAAATCATAAAACCATTTGTGAAGCTTTAGGACTCCAGCAAACCACAGCGAGAGACATTACAAGCAAACAAATGTAGGTTGTGGAGCAGGACAGTAATCCAAAACACACCGGCAAGTCCACCACTGATTGGCTGAAGACTTTGGAGTCTGACCTGAATCCTATTGAAATGCTGGGGCATGATCTTATAAAGGCACAGCATGCTGGAACAGCCTCCATTGTGACTGAAGGACAACAATTCTGTGAAGATGAGTGGGCCAAAATCCCCCCACAGCGCTGTAAGAGACTCATTGCAAGTTCTGGCAAACACTTGATTGCAGCTGCCTGGCAATTCAAAACTCAGCATCCCTTTACCAACATATTCACTATCTCTCCTCTGGACATTTCCAGACAGTATGGCTTCTCTGAGTTTATCTCCAAAACCTCTAACATGTGGTGTCCCTCTGATGAGCTCATTCCTGATCCTGTCCATCCTGGTCACACCCAAAGTGAACCTCAACATCTTCATCTCTGCTACCTCCAGCTCTGCCTCCTGTCTTTTCCTCAGCATCACTGTCTCTAAACCAAACAACATCGCTGGTTTCACCACAGTTATGTACACCTTTCCTTTCATTTTAGCTGAAACTCTATCACACCCGTCACTTTTCTCCACACATTCCAGCCTGCCTGCACACGCTTCTTCACCTCTTTTCCACACTCTCTATTGCTTTGGACTGTTGACCCTAAGTACTTAAAATCATCCACCTTCTTTATCTCTTCTCCCTGCAAACTCACTCGTCCACTTGGGTCCCTTTCATTTACACACATGTACTCCGTCTTGCTGCGGCTAACCTTCATTCCTCTCCTTTCCAGGGCAAACCTCCACCCCTCAAGCTTCTCCTCCACCTGTTCCCTGCTCTCACTACATATTACAATGTCATCTGCAAACATCATAGTCCATGGAGATTCCTGTCTAACATCGTCCGTCAGCCTGTCCATCACCATAGCAAACAAGAAGGGGCTCAGAGCTGATACCTGCTGCTAAAATGGGAGTGTAATGTTAGCACTGTAGCTTGCAACGTTTGTGTCCTCCTGTCTCACCTTCAATGTTAAGTTGTTGTATGTGACATACGGCTTATGTTACATTGCACGGGTGCAGAATAACAGTGTTTATGTAAAAAAGTGGATAACAGGCACAATAGTGCTTCTAGGACAGTGATTCCCCAACAAGGGTTGTGTGTACCCCTAGTTCTACTTACAGAGAATTACCAATATGTATGAGTGAGGGGGTACTCATGGTATGACAACATGGCTCTGGGGGTACACAAGACAGAATAGGTTGGAAGACACTTTTTTAGGTGACACACACATTTGGACAAACACAGCTCATTAGCATTAAAGCTACAGACCCACCAACAGCCTGTTCTCAGTAAGGCTAACCGAAAATATGTACATTCCAGCATCGGCGCTTGATTTGTTCCAATACACTATTGTGAGACCTCTGAAACTTATTTCAATGTCAATAAGAAATAGTATATGTAACCTTTCACAACAGCAATATAGGTAATTATAGACCAATCAATTTACATGTATACATCTGCAAACTGCAGCCATTAAATTGGACAAAAACTAAGTAAAATAAACCTAACGTAGCATCATCAACACTCACCATACTGCAGTGCAGTTTTGTTAGACCGCCTCAACAAGAAACACCATTAGCCCTACCATGAAGGGACAATGTCACCATAGAAACTAATACACAAACACTGACACAACAACTGTGGAATTTTAGATTCATGCCGTCTACATGGTATGGTCAGCTCACATTCCATGAGTGGGATATTTCAAAAAAATATGCCAAGCTACAACGATAGATGGGCTTTCCACAAGTTTCATTCATTGTTTAGTTTTTTTTTTAAGATGCCACCCGCAGTCACAAACATTGACACTAAAACGCTCCATAATCACATATCTACAGTGAGGGAAAAAACTATTTGAACCCCAGCTGATTTTGTAAGTTTGCCCACTAACAAAGAAATGATCAGTCTATAATTTCAATGGTAGGTTTATATGAACAGTGAGGGACAGCAATGACCAAAAAATCCAGAAAAATGCGTTTCAAAAAGAGTTATAAATTAATTTGCATTTCCATGAAGGAAATAAGTATTTGGCATCAACTCAACTCGCTGTGTTTGGAGGAGGAGGAATGCTGCCTATGACTCCAAAAACACCGTCCCCACTGTCAAATATGGAGGTGGAAACATTATGCTTTTTTCTGAATTTGTTTTGTCATTGTTGTCTGTCGGTGTTCAAATAAACCTACCATTGAAATTATAGACTGATCATTTCTTTGTTAGTGGACAAACTTACAAAATCAGCTGGGGTTCAAATAGTTTTTTTCCCTCACTATATGTAGATTGAAGACTATATTGCCAGTGTTTAACCTGCCATGTTCAGCCAGCCTCACGTTCTGCCCTGCAGTCCAACCAAGGTCTGTAGAATGAGAACCGAGGGCGCAAGTCACCAAGCTAAAAGCCCGGACAGGAAACTCATTGTGCAGCACGATCGTTGGGGCTTTAGAGTGTAAGGTTTACCAGCGTACATCACACAGCTGCTCCAGCTGGCATTCGTTAAATTTGGCACCAACAAAAAAACCTACCGTACGTTAGTTTTAAGGCCGCAAATGAAAACATGCTTTAGGTCGATTGAAAACAAAAACTGTCTTTGTTGTAGACAAAAAGCATTTCATTGAAGACTTTGATATTCGCGACAATGTACGTCAGATTCATTGGAGACTAAAAAATGAATGTCGAGTTCTTTGACAACTACACTGTCTGCAACATTTATGAAAACGTACTTTAAGTTCAATACATAATAAATTGTGGTCAATGTTTATAAAAAGATGCATTTCTTGCAGATGGTAAATGGTCACTGTATCAACGATCATGTTTTTTTTCGGTCATGATAGATGATGTGATGATGACATCTTAGCATCTTAAATTGTATACTTAAGTGATTACCTTGTGACTGACCGGGGGGTGTTGCTTGATTGGACTTGGGCTGCTCTACAGGCTTGGTGGGTTGTGATGGTGTAGGCACACTGTGCTGCTGCTGCTGCTTTTGTTGTTGTGGTAGTGGTGTTGGTGGTGGAGGTTGTGGTGGCAGAGGCGGCGTCTTTTGTTGTTGCTGTGTGGTGAGGGCTGCACATGTCTCTCTCACAACCAGGGAAGTTGGCTTATCTTTACTGTCCTGAAGGATCCGAGAGGCCTAAAATGAACATTATGGTAGAAAGGAGACTCTTAAGACTGCAAAACACCCACCAGTGTCCCGATGCAGAGTTTTTCCAAATCATTTTGACTGAAAGCAGAGCATGGCCAGTTATGAAACATCATTTTTTGTTTCTTCTCCAAAAACAAATGTGTATATTTTAAAAGCAACAACATATGTTTAGATGCACGCATGCACAAATTAACATTCAATGTTTGCATTTAAAATGATAAGTTATTTTTTAACATTAAAAGTCAGGAAGTTACTCAACTGTTCATTCCACATGTACTGTATGTCACCCTTTTATGAGATTATCAGTTATTGGGTATTTTCCATTTATCATATTCTATTGATTGGCTATTGTCTATTGATGGCCTGAAAGTCAAAGCTGGGTTTGGGTTATAGCACCACCAGGTGTTGGGAGGCATTCATACAACACCTTGTTGGTGTTGACAGAGTATTTGTGGACAAAAGCTAATTTGTCTGGTTCTTACCGTGGGCTGGATTTGTAGGTTGATGGCTGTGAGCTGCACGGGCTGGGCTTTGGACAAAGAGGAGGAGGAGGAAGTTGGGGAAGGAGCGGAGTGGAGGGCATGGGTGCTAATGGTAGAGTGGAAGATGGTGGCCTGCTGGCTCGGCGTCAAAGGCTGATGCAGTGCAGGCTTGGGCAACACAGGCACAGGGTGCTGCGATGGCTGAATGGATGCCGTCTGCAGGAGCTGACCAGGAATCCTATGGGAGCTTTGGCTCTGATGGACCAAAAACTGCTGTTGCTTGTGCTGCTGGACCAGCGTGTGGGGCTGGATCTGCGTGTAGGCTAAAAGGACAACAGACAGTTATTTTTCAAAATATAATAATTCACAGGGCAGTACATTCCAAAATCACCAGGCGTTGCTTCTGACGACAGAAAACACATGGCTGTTATTATTCCCAGTATATGTGTGTGTGTGTGTGCGTGATTGGTATTTATGGAGGGATTACGGCCATAAAGGAGGCATTTGTCAGCTGGCTGTCGTTCCTGCTCCAAACCACATACTTCTAAAAAGTGACAGACAATTGCAGGACTTTACTATGGCTTCCAAGAAATAATAATGGAACGTATTTGTCTCATGGTTATAGAACAATTTGGAGCTAGTTTATCAATATCCTAATCAAACGATTAACCAAACCATAAAAGTATATTGTTGCAACTAACCCCTTTACCCTCCATACTTTTTCATATTGCTTATGCTATTTAGGGTCAAAAGTGAAAATCAAAAATGCTAGTCAAACATCTTCAATATGACACGACCATGTTGCTGTTTTGGGGAGTCTGGTGCAAAAATGTTTGCCTCTCCCAAGTTTAGAACTGAACCTGTAGGATGGTTTGGGCCACTAGTTTAATACGGCTGCTTTGCATCAACAATCATTCTAATTCATACGTTTTGTGTTAGTGAGAAGTTCCCCGTCAATTCCTAAACTTTACGTAGAAATTGTTTCAGAGTGGCCTGTCAGGACCTATCACTGCAAGTCACTGTGAAAGCCTTCAGTTCTGTACCGTGGGAGCGTATATTGCAAAGAAGGGAAAGTGAGGCCAATATGAGCAACATCCCAGGAACGAGTCCAACGATCCAAATGTGACACTTGATAAAAGTGAAGAATGCGTCATTGGGTTACAGTCACACTCTGTTGTCTTCCACAACTCTACCAGGAGCCAATAAGAGCTAACAGAGTCATCTTTTATTTCCTGGAATTCACATGTGAAAATGGTCCCCACA
This sequence comes from Oostethus manadensis, assembly GCA_024372805.1. Lineage (NCBI taxonomy): Eukaryota > Metazoa > Chordata > Actinopteri > Syngnathiformes > Syngnathidae > Oostethus > Oostethus manadensis. The sequence continues at coordinate 2,009,421 of QODF01000076.1, read as the reverse complement.
CCCAAGAATGTGAAGCCTTGAGGTGTGTTTGCTCATGTGAATAAAATCAAGACACTCATGGGAACCTGCCCGGAACATCAGTGTTTGTGTCCAATTCTGCTTGCCCCCACCACCCCTACTGTTCTTGCATTGAAAGCTGCTGTGGGATACACTCCATCTGTTTTCAACGTTTCCCTGCAAGCTATTAACACGTGCCTGCTCCGTCTGTGGAAAAACATGGTGTGCAGTAGTCTCTTCATGGTGCAAGAGTACAAGTTAATCCATTCATTACCCACATTATATGTTTTTAGTAGTGCAATAATCTAAGCTATGTTAATAAGGTTAATTAGGTCCAAAAACATACCTGATTTCCTTAAATAGTGGCCTACACGCAGTGCCTCAATTAATCACCAAGTGCATCGTCCACACCTCTCCTCTCCTCAAATATATGCCTCTTGTATTCTCTATGATTGACCTAGGTGCGAAGAGGTAGCTGTATAAACTACCTACCATGTGTAGCAGTAGACACTTTTACCACAACACACATCACATGCAGAACAGACAAGGCATCTGTAAAGCTTAAGTTTTTGTCTGCATTTTAAAGAAATTAGAGTAACAGTGGCTAAACATTTTAATACATACAGTGAAAGAAAAAACTATTTGAACCCCAGCTGATTTTGTAAGTTTGCCCACTAACAAAGAAATGATCAGTCAATAATTTCAATAGTAGGTTTATTTGAACACAGAGACAACAATGACCAAAAAAAATTCCAGAAAAATGCGTTTCAAAAAGAGTTATAATTTAATTTGCATTTCCATCAAGGAAATAAGTATTTGATCCCTTTGAAAAACATGCTTCAGTACTTGGTGGCAAAACCTTTGTTGGCAATCACAGAGGTCAGCCGTTTCTTGTAGTTGGCCACAAGGTTTGCACACATCTCAGGGGGGATTTTGGCCCACTCCTCTTGGAGATCCTCTCCAAGTCATTAATGTTTCGTGGCTGATGTTTGGCAACTCGAACCTTCAGCTACCTCCACAGATTTTCTATGGGATTATGGTCTGGAGACTGACTAGGCCACTCCATGACCTTAATATGCTTCTTCTTGAACCAATCTTTTGTTGCCTTGGCTGTGTGTTTTGGATCATTGTCATGCTGGAATACCCAATCACGACCCATCTCACCCAACACTTGACGGTACATGGCCCCATCCATCCTCCCTTTGATGCGG
>QODF01000076.1:1974549-2006295 GCA_024372805.1 Oostethus manadensis | reverse complement strand
CCCCTAGTAGGGTCTCCCAAGGCAAACAGGTTCTAGGTGACGGGCCAGACAAAGAGTGATTCAGAAGACCCCTATGAAAAAACACAAGAGGAGTGACCGCACCTCGCCCGGACGTGGGATACCGGGGCCTCACCCTGGAGTCAGGCCTGGGGGAGGGGCTCGCAGGCGAGCGCCTGGTGGCCAGGTCTTCACCCGTGGGACCTGGCCGGGACTAGCCCGAAGAAGCCACACGAGAACTCCCCCCCGCAGACCCACCACCTGCAGGGGCAATTATAAGGGTCCGGTGCTTTGTGAATTAGGTAGTGGTCGAGGGCAGGTGTCCGGGTGACCTGGTCTTCGGCTGCCAAATCTGGTTCTTGGGACATGGAATGTCACTTCTCTAGTGGGGAAGGAGCCTGAGCTTGTGGAAGAGGCGGAGAGATTCCGACTAGATATACTCGGACTCACCTCAACCCACAGTTTGGGCTCTGGAACCAAATTCCTTGAGAGGGGCTGGACCTTGTTCTTCTCTGGAGTTGACGCAGGGGAGAGGCGGCAAGCTGGTGTGGGCGTATTGTTAGCCCCCCGGCTTGGTGCCTCTGTTTTGGAATCATCCCCAGTAAACGAGGGGGTTATTTCCCTACGCCTTAAGGCTGGGGAAAGGGTCCTGACTGTGGTTTGTGCATATGCGCCGAACAGCAGTTCGGAGTACCCAGCCTTCTTGGAGTCTATCAGAGGGGCTCTGGAGAGCACCCCACCTGGTGACTCCACAGTTCTGCTGGGAGACTTCAACGCCCATGTGGGCAATGACAGTGTGACTTGGAGGGGCGTGGTTGGCAGGAACGGCCTCCCGGACCTGAACCCATGCGGTGTGTTGTTGCTGGACTTCTGTGCGTATTACAGTTTGTCCATAACAAACACCATGTTCGAACATAAGGATGTCCATAAGTGCACTTGGCCCCAGGACACCTTAGGTCGCAGGTCTATAATCGACTTTGTAGTCGTATCATCAGACCTGCGTTCGCTTGTTCTGGACACGCGGGTAAAGAGAGGGTCTGAGCTGTCAACTGACCACCACCTGGTGATGAGTTAGATTAGATGGCGGGGAAAAGTTGCCAGACAGACCAGGCAGACCCAAACGCGCAGTGAGGGTGTGCTGGGAACGTCTAGCAGAGTCTCCCGTTCGTCGAGTCTTCAACTCTCAATTCCGGCATAGCTTTGCCTGCATCTCGAGGGAGGACCGGGATAATGAGTCCGAATGGGCGGTATCCGTGCCACTATTGCTGAGGCAGCCAGTTGTAGTTGCGGCCGCAAGGTGGTCAATGCCAGTCGTGGTGGCAAGCCTCGAACCCGATGGTGGACACCGGGTGTTAGGGCTGCTGTCAAGCTAAAGAAGGAGTCCTATCAAGCATGGATGGCTTGCAGGACTCCCGAAGCAGCTGACAGGTACCAGCAGGGCAAGCGGCACCCGGCTTCAGCGGTGGTCAAGGCAAATACTTGGGTGTGGGAGGAGTTCGAAGAGGCTATGGAGCACGACTTTCGGTCGGCCTCGAAGAGGTTCTGGCAAACCGTCCGACACCTCAGAAAGGGGAAGCAGCCCCCAGTTCACACTGTTTACAGTGTGGACGGGGGCTTGCTGACCTCGACTGTGGATATAGTTGGTTGGTGGAAGGAATACTTCGAGGCCCTTCTCAATCCCACTGACATGCCTTCCATAGAGGAAGCAGAGTCTGAGGATACGTACGTGGACAGTTCTATCACCGTGGCTGAGGTAATTGGGGTAGTCAAATCACTCCCCAGTGGCAAGGCTCCGGGGGTAGACGAGTTCCGCTCAGAATTTCTCAAGGCTCTGGATGTTGGAGGACTGTGTTGGTTGACACGCCTCTACAACATTGCATGGAAGTCAGGAACAGTACCTCTGGACTGGCAGACCGGGGTGGTGGTCCCCATTTTTAAAAAGGGTGACCGGAGGGTGTGTTCCAACTATAGGGGGATCACACTCCTCAGCCTTCCTGGGAAAGTCTACTCCAGGGTGCTGGAGAGAAGGGTACGACCGTTAGTCGAACCTCGGTTAGAGGAGCTGCAATGTGGTTTTCGTCCCGGTCGCGGAACACTGGACCAGCTCTACACCCTTGCAAGGGTACTCGAGGGTATGTGGGAGTTTGCCCAACCAGTCTACATGTGCTTTGTAGACCTGGAAAAGGCATTCGACCGTGTCCCTCGTGGTGTCCTGTGGGGGGTGCTCCGGGAGTACGGGATTGATGGTCCGCTTCTACGTGCCATTCGGTCCTTGTACAATCGAAGCAGGAGCCTGGTTCGCATTGCCAGCAGTAAGTCGAGCTTGTTTCCGGTGAACGTTGGCCTCCGCCAAGGCTGCCCTTTGTCACCGATTCTGTTCATAATCTTCATGGACAGAATTTCTAGGCGCAGTCAAGGTGTTGAGGGAGTCCAGCTTGGTGACCTTAGGATCTCGTCTCTGCTATTTGCAGACGATGTGGTCCTTATGGCCTCATCAGGCTGTGACCTTCAGCGTTTACTGGAGCGGTTTGCAGCTGAGTGTGAAGCTTCTGGGATGAGACTCAGCACCTCCAAATCCGAGGCCATGGTTCTCAGTCGGAAACGGGTGGACTGTACCCTCCGGGTTGGGAGTGAGGTCTTGCCTCAGGTGGAGGAGTTCAAGTATCTCGGGTTCTTGTTCACGAGTGAGGGAAGGTTGGAGCGTGAGATCGACAGACGGATCGGTGCAGCATCTGCAGTAATGCGGTCGCTGTACCGGACCGTCGTGGTGAAGAGAGAGCTGAGCCGGAAGGCAAAGCTCTCTGTTTACCGATCGATCTACGTTCCCACCCTCACCTATGGTCATGAGTTATGGGTCATGACCGAAAGAATGAGATCGCGGATACAAGCGGCGGAAATGAGTTTCCTTCGTAGGGTGGCTGGACTCACCCTAAGAGATAGGGTGAGGAGCTCGGCCATCCGGGAGGAGCTCAGAGTAGATCCGCTGCTCCTTCACATCGAGAGGAGCCAGTTGATGAGGTGGCTCGGGCATCTAGTCCGGATGCCTCCCGGGCGCCTCCCTGGTGAGGTGTTTCAGGCATGCCCAGTCGGGAGAAGGCCCCCGGGAAGACCATAGGACACGCTAGAGGGACTATGTGTCACAGCTGGCCTGGGAACGCCTTGGTGTCCTCCCGATGGAGCTGGAAGAGGTCGCTGGGGACCGGGAAGTCTGGACTTCGCTACTGAAGCTGCTGCCCCCGCGACCCGGACCCGGATAAGTGGAGGAAAATGGATGGATGGATGGGTATTTAGTCTTACCTATACTGGTAAATGAAGTCCATGCACCTGTCCATTAGTTTTGAGATGTAATCCTCCATTTTGTTGGGAATGAAATGGAAATTCTATGAGAGTTGTTTCTGTTACAGTGTACTTTTCCACGAGGGAAATAAGCTAATGCTACATGCTGATTTTTTTTTTTTTTTACGATCGTCGTCTTCTGAGCATTACTGCTATCCCGCCGGCATGGCTGTGTAAGCAAATGCACGGAGATCAGTCACGCGACGTCTGGAGCTCCATGACGCTCAACTCAACACATGCTGTTGCGGCACGGAACATACCAGACTCTGCTGTGCACTTTAAATGGCTTTTCTGGTGGATAAGACTAAATGTCACACACTTTCATGAAATATATTTGACAGTCTGTTAAACGTCAGTATGTGCACTGCATGTGTGATAAAAGGTATATTATTGGTGATGCAATGAGGAAACATTAATGTCTCTTGTGTGAAACCACGGACCAATCACAGCCTGTCTGAATGGATGTGTGCGTGATCGCTTGAAGCACCATGAAAGGGATGATTCAACATGACTCTCGTAGCTGTCTTCCCTTGCATTTAAACAGGAAATAGGAAAATTTAGCTATTTTACTGATGAACTCATTGAAATTTTTGGGATTGAAAAAGACAATCAATGTAGAGCATGCACCATTGAACTAAAATTGAACAATTTAATGTAGCTAAGTTTTTTTTTACTATTCAATATTCACATGCAGTCGAAAGGAAAGACCACCAGAGGGTAGGGCTGAGCTCTGCCTCACTTGCTGACCCTGACCACACGTCACAGTTGTATATTAAATGCCAAGATATATTGTTAAAACAGTTGGCATTTGTATGCAGCTGCTATGTTTCTTCTGGCCAATAGAGGGAGATGATGACTAAGGACAACCTAGCCGCTATGTCATCATCACAGTGTTTGACATAAAGATCACGCAAAAGCCTATTTAACCAATTTCCAATAAGACTTTGTGGAGGGGTGTGGCATGGGTGGAAGAAGACACCATTTTATCATGGTGCAGATGAACTAACTTTTTTTCCAACAGGTTAGACATATCTACAGTATGTTGTTTAAAGCCCAAGTCTACTCTTGTACACTACTAGAGTTGGGCGGGGAGTACTTTCAATCTTAATTTAGCCAGCCAGCATGTACAAATTTATCGTAACCAACATGCTACTTCCCTCTTGAATACACTTGTGTCACAGCTTTCCATTTGTTGCATGTTTTCTGTTTCAAATTCAACCTGTACAGAAAAGTAATAAATACTATCAGTTTCTCAATAGTATTTCATGTGTGGAGGGGGGGACATTTCTGTCCCTTAGGGGGAGCCATGACAGAAAATAACTGAAAACCACCGGTCTAGTTGGAGTGTGACCAGCCATCATCGCTGATAAAGCACACTATCACACAACTTTGCGGCACTCACCTGGAGCAATGAGAGGTTGCGCACTAAGGGCTGTGACACTGCGGCTCATGTTAATGGCTTGGGCCTCTGTGACCGCCGTGGCGTCCACCTTCTTTCCTCCCTCAGAAGACTGGCTCTCGGTTGAGCCTGGCTTGCTTCCTGCAGACACTTGGCTGGGCCCCTGGCTGGGGTTCTTAATGAGTGAGGCAGGCTGGATGGGCACGGGAGTCTGTTTCAGACTGAGGGCCTGCAGAGTCTGAGTCTGAGAAGAGGACGTGGTCGCCACCTGCTGGCCACGTATGGCCAGATTTTGAACCTGATTCTTGAGAGACAGAAAAGGTGAAGAAACTTATTTAATGTTTGTTATTTATACGAACAAATGAAAATTCAATGAAAGTTCATCAGTGAAGTGCATGATAATTGTAAAAGGTATGAGTATACACTCCTAAATAAAAGTTTATGACCAGTTATAATCTTCCAAGAATTTATATTTGGCACTGTTGGTTCTTAAGTAGAGCTTCAAAAAGCCAAAAGAAGGAATAGGAGTAAAACAAAAAATTAAGAGTTAGCAATTTATTACAAGCAACCATTAAAGTAAAATAAGCTGCTCATCAGCTGATCAGAAGTTTAAGACCACAGCCTTTAAAATACAAAATCTTGGCAAATATGTGGATTCAATGCCATTTTCTGTCAAGTATTCACACTGCCATAATCCCTTGATCTTGATTGGTTGATTGGTCAAATTGTTGAGCAGTTATTTTTAACGTCTTCAAAGATCCTGAGTGTAAGTGATAGACCCAAAAAGATGTCAATAGCGTTTGGAATTTGCACGAGAGCACCAAACATGGGAAATTGAAAAGGTGGAAGACAGTTTTATTCTCTGGTGAAAAAAATGAAACCTTGATGGTCTTGATGGCTTCCAATGTTGCTGGCATGACAAGGATATCCCACCTGAAATGTTATTTACACGGTACAACGGACGGGGCACCATCAATACCTGGGATGCTTTTTCCCCTTAGTGGAACAATGGACCTTAAGGTTGTGCAAGGGTGTCAAATGGCAGATGGTTGTGGGTAGATGTTGTAGGGGGCATCCCTCATGACTCTGTGCCCTCGTCTGTGTGGTAATGACTGGCTTTTTGAGCAGAACAGCTGTGAAATTTACAGCACTCGTCTGACAATGGACTTCTTCCAGAAGAATAACATGCCTCTTTTGGACCACCGGTTGTTAGCCAGTTGTTACCCTGGATTTAATTGAGAACATTTGGCAAGGGAAGTTTACAAAAATGGACATAAGTTCCAAAAAGTGGATGCCCTCTGTGAAGCCATCTTCACCAACATTCCCTCTAGCCTCCTGGACACACTGACATCAAGCGTGCACAAACCAATTTTAGAGGTGATTAACAAGAATAGTGCACCTACAGATTACTGAGTCCTTATTTGAACATTTTATTTTTTACTTCAGGGTTTTCTTTAGCTGTGGTCTTACTTTTGATCAGCTGATAAACTATTTCAATTTAATGGTTGTTTGCAATAAATTGCTAACTCAAAAAATGTTTTGCCTAACTCTCATTTCTTCATTCTGCATTTTGTAGCTCTACTTAGAACCACCTTAAGATCCAACAGTGCAAAATGTATGTGCATTTTTTCAATTGGTCTTAAAATTTGACCAAGAGTGTATTTCTAGTCTTATCTAGATTGCACGGCTGATGTGATTGCTTTATTCCCAATTTATGTGCAATGATTACACAAAGTACTTCTCTTGATGTTTTGTTACAGTTGACAATGTACAGTACAATCATACGATAGCATCTTAGGGTGTGCTTCCAGGACAACCATCTGGTAAAAATAGGTTCTCTTTGTCTTTCCTACATACACAAAAGTTACAATCTGCAATATGCTTGCTGTACCAGTAAAAGGGCAGCATCACATTGTTAAAGAAATACTACACACATTTGCTGCAACTCATTGTTATCCTAGATCTTTAAAAAGTTTGGACACATTTGTCCATGCTAGAAATTAGAAAGTGTTTCCAACCTTTTGACTGGTGCTGTATATCTGAGTTCAAAATTTGACATATGTAAATAATAGCGGTGTAAAAATTCATTCACTTGATCAATGTATCGATTTCTATTCTTACGATCCATCTACATCGATCTGTGTTCACCAAATTGCCATTCCAGACGACATATCGATCTAACATCGTTTGAAAGGTAATCAATCGATTTAATCGATAGTAGGAATTAAAGCATTAGATTTTTGTGTAGCTATTTTAATGATAAAGATGTTAAATATTACCCCTGTAACAGTAAGTCGATTAGTCATGCCTGTTAACTGAGGCGTGCCGATGACGTCATGTGACACTGAGCATGCTCTGGTAGAACAGTCCGTGTAAACGTCCAAAAATATGCAGTTTTTCATAGGATATGGGGTGTTTTTTCATTGGTATACATATTAGCTACATGACTTCTTCCTCCTCAATTTCATATGGGATTTATACTGAATATTGGACCACATCCAAAGTTAAATCCAACTTGAAGCCTTTTAAACTCATGAATGGGAGCTTCAGGACAAGATAAAAGGTATGTAGTGATCGTAAAGTTATGCTGATGTGCACGTTGAACAGACCAGAAATGGGGGACTTATCAAGTTTTGGGAGTCACTGTTCTGCCGCGTGTGCCATTTTTTCTTGCAATAAAAAGCTTGTTGATCAAACATCTCCTCATAACTTTAAAAGCGTCTGTGCAAATGTTACGGTATGTAGGATATTCATTCACTTTATTATCTATCTCCACATGAAATTTCATTCAAATCTGGTGGTGCAAACTAACTTCAATATTTTGGTTAGTGAAGTGAAAGAGGTATCAAATTAAAGTTAGTTATGTTTTATCAGATAGAATTAATCATTTAACCTGTTCATTCATTCATTGTTAATTCAACATGAAGTGTTGGTTGCACTTTATTCAAAGAAAATGTAAATGCATTTGCAATGAATTGTTGTTTACCTTTTTGTTTATATCCATAGTTAAAGTATAACTGATTATCTTACAAAAGGCAAAGGTTATTTAAGAAACTTCACCTGCACTGTCCAGTATCCAGCTATTTATTTCACAGTCCGAATTTTTGGCTACAAAGTTACTGAATTGATTTAATGTTACTGAATTGTTTTGGAACGAAGCGTTCTAAATGAAATAATATCGTCCTTGAATCGAATTGGCAACCACAAATCTTGATACAAATAGAATAGTTGTTAAAAGTAATCGTTACACTACTAGAAAATAAGCATCATCGCTGGTTGTAGCAGTTGTGCAGTATCTTCTCTGCCACTGAACAAACGCATGTCCGATGTTGCTTTTAAATGACTTTGACAACCATTTCGGCCACACAATGTGAGTGTTGAGTAAAACAAACAGCTAAGACAAAATGTTTTATCACGTTTTGAATGTAGAGAAAAAAGAAAAATTAATAGTTGAAGGTACTTGTGCGGAGGCCTGTGTGGAGCTGTCAGACTGCACGGCAGTCACTGTGGCCGTCGGAGTGAAGATCAGCTGCGGTGACAGCGGAACGGCTCGGCCCAAACTCCTGGCCACTTGCACCAGGTTACTCTGCTGGGCCTGGAAAACATTGCTCTGCTGGGCCTGGAAAAAACACAAGATACATTAGCATAAGACAAGATGAATTTATTGTTTTAAAAACGAGTTAATGCTGAGTTTTTAGTTTCAGCAGGTTGTCCTAAAAATTGAATTCCTCTGAAACAACTTCAGTTAAAAATAGTGCTTGGCCAAAAATAGCGCACATTATCCAGACTGCCAAAAAACAAAGAACACCCCCCCCCCCCCCACACACACACACGGAGTTATTTAAAAGTCTGTATTCTCTGCAGCTGCTACATATGTGCAGGCTGGTGTGAACACGCTCATGACTGTGCTGTTTTCCCACCATCTGTGCGCGCAGGTACATCTGTGCTTGGCTGGCTGTGAGGGCGGTGCTCGAAGGGCTGCCCAGAAGAACAGCCTGCTGGGAAATACTGGTGGGAGAGGAAGTGATGCTCTGCGCCCGGCTGATCAGCTGAGCTGCAGCCGGTGAGGTGGTCAGGTTGATCTACATCGGGAGAAGAACATCAGGTGAACTACATAAGGAATTTGAGCTTTATCTTTTTTTTTTATACAAAGTTATTACATCACATTAGTATCAGGGCTGGAGCATTAACGATGGTAAGTTTTGTTTCATTAATGCATGCGCATCATGTAAAGCCACATCTCTGTAATGATGGCCTCAACAGTGTACCCACAGTCTGCCACTCTTGAATAGATTTGTTCTGACCTTAACACATCAACAGCATTGCAATTCCAACACCATGTACACCCTTGATCAAAATCTTAAGACCAGTTGGAAAAATTTCTAGAATTGACCTCTTGCACATTTGGATCTTAATGAGATTTTAAGTAGAGTTTCAAAATGCAAAAGCAATTAGAGTGTGACAAAAAGCACTTTATTGAAAACAATTGAAAACAGCAATCAAGTAGCAGCTGATCAAAGGTTTGAGACCATCACTCAAAAAATGACAAAAAAACTCTCCAAACCAGAACAAAAAAATTATCAGTAGGACTCAGTAATGAGTAGCTCCACCGTTTTGGTTAATCACTTCAAAAATTAATTTGAGCATGCTTGATGAGTGTAACATCAGGGAGCATCAAATATGGGACATTGAAAGGTGGAATAAAATTTGATTTCCTGTTGAGAAAAAATTTAACCTTGACGGTCCAGATGGCTTCCAACGTTACTGGCATGACAAGGAGATCCCACCTGAGATGTTTTCTACTCGGCACAGGAGAGGGGGGTCCATCATGATCTGGGGTGCTTTTTCATTCAATGGCACACTGGAGCTTCAGGTGGTGCAGGATTGTCAGACGGCAGCTGGTTACATGCAGATATTGCAGCGGGCATCCCTTATGACTGAGGGCCCTCGTCTGTGTGGTAACAGCTAGGTTTTTCAACAGGACAACGCTGCAGTTGCTCGCTTGACAAAGGACTTCCTTCAGGGAGAATAACATCCCTCTTTTGGACCATCCTGCATGTTCCTGTGATTTAAATCCCATAGAAAACATTTGGGGATGGATGACATTACTGAGTCCTACTGAGCCCTACATTTTTTGTTCTGGTTTGGAGAGTTTGTCATTTTTTGAGCGGTGGTCTTAAACTTTTGATCAGCTGATAAACAGCCTATTTCAGTTTAATTGTTTTTTTTAATAAATTACATTTTCAAAGTACTTTATGTCACACTCCCCCTTGCTTTTGCATTTTGTAGCTCTACTTAAAACCTCATTAAGATCCAAATGTGCAAAAGGTCAATTCTGGCAATTTTTCAACTGGTCTTAAAATTTTGATCAGGTCTGTATATATCTCCGACTCACAAACACATCTCTCGACACATCCTCATTGTCACTGGACGACAGCGAGATGCATTCCCAGACACTCACAAGAAAGTCTTTATTATGCGTGTATAAATAAATAAATATACAAACAAAAACAATAAATGGATATTCTTATTATTCACTTTGCAACTCTTAATGCGTGTGTGTGGTATCTTTTAGCTTGATTGAAATGTTCTGGTCATTTGGAGCGGTTAATACATATAAATATACAGTAAATAATATAATTATGTCTTGTCATTTATCTTTCTGTCATTAATATAGTATACAACAAAAATAGGCATATTGCAGACAGAGGCAAATGGTGATTAATCATGATTAGTTAATTTTAAAACCATAATTAATTGGATGAAATATTTAATCATTTTACATAAGATTTGATATACAGATTAGTATGTTTTGTGGTGAGAATAATTTTTTTTGTGTGTTTTATGATGACAGTACTGGTGATGAGGAAACATCCCGATAACCATAGAATAACATAGGACCGTGTCTGGCTGCCAAGTACAATAAAATCTATTCAGTCAAGTTAACATCAATTAGATACATATTACCAAGTGGATAATTACAGCAGTAGTATCTATAAAACGTCCCTAGATGATAGTAACAACTTTGTGAACGCCTCTGTCTTCTCTCTCCATTAGCGTCTGTCATGAATTTTCAAATGGTTACTAGATTTCTCTTTGTGTGCGTGTTATTGTACAGTGGTTAACCTAATTTCACACTTGTATGACAAGTGTAAAGCTTACATTATTTTACATTAACTATGGGAACAGTTGTCTTCAAATTAGAGAACTTGGAGATATCAATTTGTCAGTGACGTGACTGATAAGAATACATGTGCAGGAAGTGTCTGAGTCTGGGCCAGAAAACTACTCTTACCGTGGCCTGAGTCGACCCTGTTTGCTGAGATGACGTGCCGTTCTGCGAGGAGTTCTGGCGACCAGCTGCAATACTGGCCTATGGCAAGGTGAGCGAGAGAGGAAAGGGGAAAGTTGTTTAAGGGGATCCTGACATGATTCATCAACTTTGCTTGTTTGTAATTATGTTCTTAATTGTTAGATTTTTTTTCAAAGCAAATGGTAAATTTGCAAAAATTACATATATAGTGCATGGCGCCAGCCATGATGAGCTGGCTTTGGCAAATTACTCTCACAATGAAAATTTCTCTGGAGTTGTTCATCCTTCAACTAATGTTTTAAATCAACATCTTAATGAGCATTAAGGGGTCTTTATAGTTTATTTTATTGTAATCTTTGCCGCCACCGCCACCTACAGTCTAGCTGTCAAAAGCTGTTTACACAACATGTATAATGCATTGCAGCCTTGTCGCTATTGTGGAATAGTGTTTAGAAGACATTATGTAAACAAGACATGACTTATTCTAAGGCAACATCCTTTTTCAAAATGTGTTTATACTGTACTTTCAAGCCAAATGCTTCTTGTAAAGGTGTTCAAAGCAGTCATCAGGGAAATGGACACAACAAAGAAAACAACTCAAGGTGGGCTTCCATCTGTCTCTCGTTCTCTGCACTTGCTTCGTCCATTTTTGTCTTCAACCTTCCTTTTTTGGAAAAGAAACGCTTACAGTATCACTCGGATACTGTTGACATCTAGAAGCAACAAATTGTTTTGGCATGACTACTATTTTGATGAAAACTATACTGAACCAAGTCTATGCTCTTCCTCGAGGAGAGTTTGTTTATTCTGGTTTGGCTAGAGAGGTGACACCTTGATGACGTCCCTTCCAGAATGAGGCTGAGCTGCGAAAGCTAGTTTGTCATGGGTTGCGCCATGAACTATAAATGTAATTTTTGCCAATCTCAAATTTTTGCACTTGAAAAAAATCGAACAATGTAAAACCGAATTACAAACAATATAGGTGTAAACAAAAAGGCATATATAACCTGCTGCACGGCAGCCAGGCTCTGCAGCTGAGCGGTGCTGAGGCTGTGCTGCTGCTGGAGGGCCGCGGTCTGCAACATGAGATGCTGCTGCTGGGCTGCGTACATCTGCTGCAAGTACTGGGCAGCTGTGTTGGGCTGCCTGTGGAAAGCTTGCTGGATCACCTGCGCAAAAGAGCGATACAGACACCGGATGAGGATATGCGATGTTTACTTCTCAGCATGTGGTTATTGGTAAGGACTCAAATCCTATCCAAGGGAAGACTGAGGAAAACACTGTGTTAAAATGGAGACCGGAGTATAATACTGCAGTGTCTAGAGGACACAAGTGAGCACAGCAACATGGTTGTCGGTCTAGGACTATATCGTCAAATGTTACAATGATGGAGTAACGTGCGGGGGCTCATCACCTACAGTTTGGCACACCTGGAAAATGTGAACAAAATACTGTGCTATTGTTTTTCTGACAAATACACCACATGGTGGCATTCAACCTCAAAAATTGTACCCTTTTAATTGGGTCTGACGACATTTCTCACAGAGCTCAATGCACTCTATAAAAAAACCCCCATGAGATTGGTTTAAAAAAAAAAAAAGTTAAGCAAAATGTCTGTGCAGCAGGGGGACGGACGAAACATAGCATCTAATTGTCTAATTGGCCATTTTTGTAATAAAACTGAGTATATTACATTTATACCAGCAAGTGTTTTGACACCAACCTATCAGGAGCATGTACCTCGTAGTATCTGCTTTTGCCAAAGCAAGAATCCTAATATTGTCACACTGGCAAAAGCAAGACATCTAAGTTCCCTTCAGCTCTTGGCTGACATGAAATGACCATTGCTCCATATTGCTCAGAGGGCTGCTTGGTGACATTAGTATTTGTCTTACAAAAGGCGAGGCCAAGCAGGAGAAAAGAAGGTCTAAACAGCTAAAAACCCGCCACCAAAGCGTGGTCACTAAAAGTGGAGCGGCATTCATCCAGCCAGTGTGGAGACTAATCCTGGGGTCTGGGGGTCAAGAGCACTAAAGCATAGAGAACATTCCACCCTTCAACTAACCCATATCCATTTGTTTAAAGACCCTAAAGGAACACAAAAATCTCTAGTGTCAGTTATAGTAAGTGATATTCAAAGTAATCACCTGCACAGTTTGCCGGTCAGGTATCCCACTGTAAACGGAAATTTGAGGCACTGCCTGTCTCGCTGTAGTGGTGGTGCTAGTGGAACCACTACAAGTGCTGCTGTTGCTACTATTAGTACTGCTACCAAAAGCAGTTGTAGCAGGAGTAGTAGTAGTAGTAGTATTAGTAGTAGCTGTAGTAGTAGTAGAAGCTGTCATGGTGCTACTATTGGTGGCTGTGGTGGTAGTGGGGGTAGAGAAAGAGCTGGTGGTGCTGGAGGACATGGTGGTCCCGGTGCTGCCGCCTGCGGAAGCTGGGGGCCCTGGCTCGCTCATGGTGCCCTCTGCTCTTCTCACCTTTGACCCTCGACTCTTCTGAATGGCCCTCCTGTGTCTGGAACACAGCAAACGGTAGGAAAGAAGTTTGATGTCGGAAACATCACACATGAAGAGTTGGGATTTTTGCATAAAGTTTGAGAAACAGTTTGTATTGTACAAAGTGCCAAATAGGAGTTTTACATTGATATGATAATTCACTATACTGTTATACAGTACCCAAAACATTATTTGTACAGATAAAAGTTAAACCCAAAGTTGTATAATGTTTGACCTCAGTCAAAATTAAAAGATCAAAAAGCCTTTTGGAACGAACAATGTTCAGTTTTCAAGGCTCCAATGCAAGTCTATAAAGCATCCAGTGCGTTTAAAAATCACAAATTGCAATGCCAACTTTCATCTTCATTTGAGGCCAACTGCAGACATTAGTGTCAGTGGGGAAATTGATACTGTTAAATTATGTGTCCAGTAACAGATCAATAACAGAAACGCCGCAACTCGCAGTTTGATTAAAAGGCACCAACTTGACAGCACAAATGTTTATTTTTTGCCCTACAGACAGAAAGTGAGCATTAGAAACAGAAGAAAGCATGTTAAAAAAGGAATTTAGTTTTCCTAATGAGATCCAGACAATTTAGCATAAAAAGGGTAGCTGGCTCACTTTGGTGGCGGCTCTAAATTACATGTTACACACTGATGGACTATTGCACTTAAAGAAGAAAACATCATTTTGCAGATGTTAATTAGGATGCAAGTATAACTTGCTCTCTGCATAGTTAAAATAGGGAGGAAAAATTGAATACTCTACAATTCAAATGCAAATGTATAAAATAATACCAATAAGCAGAGTTGTGTTGGACTCCTGCCAGTATTACGTGCCATTTACGTGGCTCGGGCTTCTACATGGACACCCATGTACACAATATTTTAGTCGTCTAAATGCCAAAGCAAAAATCCCTTGGATCACCGGCAAAAGGAGCGCAAAGAAAAGATGCTGGAGGCAAGAAGAGAATAAGGTTGAGAAGTCTCTGAAAGCAAATAGGACATCCGTAGAGGAAGAGGGTTCCCCATCTTAGAACAGCTTAAAATGAGGAAGATGGAATTTCCAACCTAGAGGTTAGAGGTGTATTTAATTTAAAGTAGGGGGTGGGGAGGAAATGGGGCAGAAAAAGGTTGAGAGCAGTTTGAGGATTTTAAACATGTCTGAGTGTCAAGAGGGTTTGATGGAAGTAATTAAATAAGGACCAACCCTGCTGCCATACCACTATTGTAAAGCTATTACCACCTCCTCGCCTTCCTCCTCATTAGAATTTGGAGCGGATTAGAGGCCCAAGCCCAGATGTACAGCCCACTAGTACTCCTAACTTAATAAAATCCTTACATACCATATGTCTTTCCAAGAAATGTGTCAAGTAAACCACAGAAGAGAAAAAG
The DNA here is from genome assembly GCA_024372805.1 of Oostethus manadensis. Taxonomy (NCBI): domain Eukaryota; kingdom Metazoa; phylum Chordata; class Actinopteri; order Syngnathiformes; family Syngnathidae; genus Oostethus; species Oostethus manadensis. The sequence goes on along the minus strand of QODF01000076.1, from coordinate 1,991,354 downwards.
CTGGTTTCAAAGTTTAAAATAAAATGGGAACGTTAGTGGTGGTATAGGGGGAGATCTTCTCAGTACAGATAATGCTCATAAAACTCAATTATATTGCACCAGAACAATTACAAAGCAGACCTTGAATATTACGTCGCAATAAAGGCATTAAAAACATTCCACCTGCACGTTAACACGAGTGACAGCACTGAAATCCATTCAGACAACGAAAACGCTCCAGTTGTAAACAAAGCCTGTCTGCCTTGCTGATGATACAGAGAGGAGAGGAGGGCAGAGTAAGGGAGGGAATCCCCTCTGGACATGATGCCTTTGGCCCCAGTCGCCGCAAGAGGAATCACCCATCCATCAGTGACAGGGTGTGATGGAGAACACCCCCTCCCAAACATCCTATTTGCCATCCTACAATTTTTCATCTGTGTGCAGGCTCATGCTTCCAGTTGTAAAAGCTATAGTATCCCGGAAGAGTGACCGAGCTGCGACGACCATCAGTGCAACACTACTTCCGCAGTATCATCATCATCGTTTTATGGACGCTGCGACCGACAGAAGATTTGTGAAGTTAAGAGGAGGAGAGACATTAGGAGGCTGTCAGACAGACTGGCTGGCTCTACGAGTGGAAGCCTCCATCAGCGCTTTCCCTCAAGGAAACAAGCTCAGCCTCCAAAGCATTTAACGCAACCTCACAAATGAATGTGTGGACTCACAGCAAATGTTTTATGTGAAGAGACAAAGCCCCATAACCCCTGGTGCTCCTACCTCCTGTGGCCCCCCCAACGCGATGCAGGGGTATGATGTCCCATCCCCCGGGAGTGTGCTGTCCTACTTCAGGATGTTGCTCTTCTTTGTCTGCCTTCCAGTGAGTGCCTGCTTGGATGCCTGACTGACTGTGTGAATACATGCGTTTTTTGCCAGCGTGCTATATGAGCCCACCTCCCCCCATCACACACCCCTCCACCAACACCTCCACCTAATGCACAGCGAGCTCAACGTCCCAGCATCGACACCCCAGTCTGCCAACCAGGCCGCAGTCTGCCTCCTGATTATGTGGTATCCTAGCGACAGCCAACGGGGTGACTGTGGAATCCCCATGCAAGGAGGCGAGCTGATTGGATGACAGCATCCTCTCTAATGAAGATGATGGTAATGATGGTTTGCCCCCTCCCCCTACACTGCACGGATTTTTTGCACACATAGATCCTCTGACATGACATATATTATTATCACTTCTGTTGTTCTCAATATAAAAATGACAAATGTATACAGTATGAAAACAATACATCTTTTTACAGGATATGTTGAATTGTTCATTGTCCATCTAGGTGCCTCCATAATTTGAAGCCTGACACTCTCCACAGTACAGCTTTCAAATGGCTGAACTGATTAATTTGCACAAATAACCGGCAGCTGTAAGGAGGGCAATTTGGTGTAAGTCAGTCAGCTAAGGATAACAGTGGTGATGTCATATGAGGCTATTTCAGTCCACTGAAGGTGCCTTGCATATTTCCTCAAATACCTGGCATACTTATTTACTCAGCTGCAGAGAGTAGCAGTTGATTTGAAGGGGACATCTACTGTAGCGGTCCCAAACCTTTTTTGACCCACAGACTGGCTTGTGTTTCCACAAAACTCCAGCGGACAGAAATATCAAATTAGCACTCATAATAATAATCATCATCAAACATTATACATACATTACCACATAATATCAGCATTTGAAACTAAATATGAGGTAAAAGAATAACGATAAAAATATAGTATGTGCAGCATTGGAGAAAGTGAGCACACACAAAAGTGGCACGGGTCGGCGCTCGCAAGAAACAACATATAAATACAATAACTATGGATTTGTATGTACATTTTTAAATAAAATTGCCCATATTTCTAAAATGTATATGCATTTACATAAAACACAATGTTATTAGCCAAAGTATTTAGGTGTTTTTTTTTTTATTGTACCTGAAGGCTTCCCAGTTTGAGTACTCCCCATCGGTACACATCATTTCGACACAGAAACAGAATATACAGTAAACGGTGCCTTTGCGTTTTACACAGAACCCACCCAAACTGATACATTTTCTTCACATTACTGAAGGTACTGAAAGCTGCAATAGCGGTATTGTATTGGAAGTGAAAGTTATATCGGGACACCCATAGTCTACAGTCCACTATAGGACAGGAGAGCTTTGCTGTTTTAACAAACTACTGAAAAAATGCTTGTCAAAGATCCTCTTATAATGACTACAGACCTGTGGCACTGACATCTGTGGTCATGAAGTCATTTGAGCGCCTGGTTCTGCCTCATCTCATGTCCTTTACCTCCCCACTCCTGGACACTCTGCAGTTCGCCTACAGAGCCAACCGGTCTGTAGATGACGCCATCAACCTGGCCCTCCACTACATCCTGCAGCATCTGGACTCCCCAGGAACCTACGCCAGGATCCTGTTTGTGGACTTCAGCTCTGCATTCAACACCATCCTCCCAGCTCTGCTCCAGGACAAGCTCGCCCAGCTCAACGTGCCTGACTCCACCTGCAGGTGGATCACTGACTTCCTGACGGACCGGAAGCAGCGCGTGCGGCTGGGGAAGAATGTCTCGGACACTCGGACTATCAGCACGGGATCCCCACAGGGCTGTGTACTTTCCCCCCTGCTCTTCTCCCTGTACACCAACAGCTGCACCTCCGGCCACGACTCGGTGAAACTGATTAAGTTTGCGGATGACACCACCCTCATCGGGCTCATCTCAGACGGTGATGAGTCTGCTTACAGGAAGGAGGTGGACCGGTTGGTGTCCTGGTGCAGCTGCAACAACCTGGAGCTCAATGCTCAGAAGACAGTGGAGATGATCGTGGACTTCAGGAAAGTCAAAGCCCCCCTGCCCCCCCTCGTCTTGACAGACTCTCCCATCACAACTGTGGACTCCTTCCGCTTCCTGGGCACTAACATCACCCACGACCTCAAGTGGGAGCAGACCATCAGCTCCATCATCAAGAAGGCTCAGCAGAGGATGTACTTCCTGAGGCAGCTGAGGAAAGCCAAGCTGCCTGTCCAGACGATGGTGCAATTCTACACGGCCATTATCGAGTCCATCCTCACCTTCTCTATCACAGTGTGGTTCGCTGGGGCCACTGCCCTGGGACAAACACAGACTGCAGCGCATCGTGCGCTCCGCCGAGAAAGTGATCGGCTGCAGCCTTCCATCTCTCCAGGACCTGTACGTTTCCAGAACTCGGGGGCGAGCAGGGCGGATACTTGTTGACCCTTCCCACCCTGGACATGGACTATTTGAGCCACTCCCCTCTGGCAGAAGGTTACGGTTCATTCCGACCAGAACCTGTCGCCACAAGAACACTTTCTTTCCTGCTGCTGTTGAACTCATGAACACTTTATAACATTTGCACTATGCTCACTTTATAACCAGTATTTTTGGCACCTTATAATACCTGCACTAAAAACACTCTCATGCCTTTACTTATCAGTGATTTCAACTTTTTACTCAGGGTTCTATGTTTAGTTAGTGTTAGTTCTATGTTGCCCTATGTTTGATGCCCTATGTTTACTTAAAATTCTACGTTGCACTGAGTCGCCAAAGAAAGTTCCTAGTTCGTGGATTGTTCACTTACAATGGCAATAAAGTTTTTCTGATTCTGATTATAAACAGGGGAAACCACTTAAGAACTTTAAGAAGAGCGAAAAAACTAGCCAACACAAGCCATGTTGAATTGTGCAATGAGCCAACAAAATAATTATTTTACTTACCAAGCGAATGAGAACCAAAAGTAAGAAGAATTGATACAGAAAAATTAACATCTTAAAGTGAATGGTTGGAATCATTGCACATTAATTTATAGCATAGCAATGTGCAAATGAGTGTTCACTAAGGATTGTATGGACAATGGAGCAAAATTTAAAAAATTTCACTGATTGGAGAGCTGTGGAGTGCTTCTGCTGCAGAGATCTTAGCCAAAGGTAAACAAAATGAGGAATTGTGTGACAGATTCAGGCAAATCCCAATGTCGGCTACAACAATAATGGGTGTACTTTTGCAGCTTTTCTGTTAAAGACACTTAATTGTTATTATTTCATTTCATATTATTTTTTGAGAGAAAAAACAATGCAGTTTTATCCAACTTAAAAATAAGCTGCTTGTGTGCTTTCATTCATCCATTCAAGTTTTTATTATTTATATGAAATTTGGTACTGTTTTCTTTTAAATGCAATTTAGGTGCCAAAACATACATTTAATATTCATGAACTAGTCTGTTTGATGCAATTAAGTAAAAACAAGGTTCCGACCTTTGCTGTGTAAAAAAATGCCTAAACAGACCTCACTCAATTTTAATTGAAGACCCATGCTCTCTATGATGGGAGAACTCTGCTGCTTTTTAAGGACCTATTACAAATCAGATCATCTAACGGAGCACATTGCTATTTTTTCAAACAGGACAGGTTCGCACCAGCTATAAGACTATGCTGATGATGTATGTTTTATTGACAAAATTACATGTGTTTCAAACCAGTTCCTGTGGGTTATTTCCTCTAACCAAGTTCGTTTAACCAAGATCTCCAGCTTCATACTGGTACTTAGGGACAGAATGAAAGAAGATGCACTATTTATTCTCTTAAAGCGACGAGGCCATTAGTTGAGTATATATGGTAGTTGTCTTATTTGTTAAGTAGTTTAGGCCAAAATTGATACATAAATGACAAGCATAGGTTGACATAACCAGCAGAATCTTCAAGACATCATGATAACGGGATGAAGGCACAAATCACCATTTTACAGCGCCATGGAAAGGAAAAATTCACCCAAAACACAAAGCCATTAAATAGTAATTCCTTCTCATAAAATGAAATGACTTTTGGAATGCAAGACTCTCCCTCGATGAAAAAGCGTATCATTAATGTGGACTAAAGTAGATGAAATCAGAGGATAATGGTGTGCTTATGGTCAGCCCTGCCACATTAAGAAAGCCTCCGTATGTCTGGCTCTGTGAAATGTGGCCGTGTGAGTGCCTTGTATTGATTGGGGCTAGTCATGCATGAACCTCATTGATTATCATCTTCTCATTAGCATATAGATTAGCTGGAGGTGCAGCCGGAAGTGCCGAGCCTCTAGTCTTGCACCTTGTGAGCTGAGCTGGGAGGCGCAGGCGGAGGCATGTCAAAAAAAGAAGAAAGGGACAATGACAGGCTATGAGAGCCCAGCGAACGTTGAATCCTAGAATAAGCACTTTTTAATGAAGTACGGGGGGATTCATCAGCAGAGCTTTAAAGAAAACAAACCACATCTTCTGTTCAAAGGGAACACAAACTCATCATGAGTCTCAAAAACAAGGAATATGCTTACTCACTCTTCCAGGAGGATGAAGAAAAACCACAATCTGGTCTCAATATGGGACTTAAATATGGATTTCTACAAACAAGCACGGCTCCTAAATAATGTTAAAAAGATGATCTATTGTCATTTGCTGTGATTTCATTTGAGGCAACTTGAGAGGAAAGTCAGAACGACTGTCTTGCAATCTCCCTTTTACCGGTTATCAAGAATAACCATCCCAGATCGTAGAAGAAATCAATAGACCACTGCTCAAATAAAAGACATGTCAAATAATGATTATGACACTTGTGGTGTGATTTAGAACATAACAGCCAGAGGTTAGAAGAAGAGTGATTCAACCATAGGTTGGACTAATTTCTCAATGAGAATGCCATACTTCGGATCGGCCAATACAAATACAGAGCTAATATTTCTATGGCACGGATTGAAATCACAGAAGAAATTACGAACGCAATACCATAGAACCATAGAAAGTGCACAGCCACAGTATTCATGGATTTAACCAAGGCTTTTGATACAATCAATCTCAACATCCTAACTACAAAATTGGAAAGGTATGGAATCAGAGGGTTAGTTCTGAACTGGGTTAAGCGCTACCTAGCAAACAAGAAGCAATATGTGAAGCTAGGAGACTATACATCTACAAGTTTAAAGATATTATGTGGCGTACCACAAGGGTCAATACTGGGACCAAAATTATTTAACCTATACATATACAACATTTGCAAAGTGACAAAACACCTAAAGCTAGTACTATTTGCAGATGATACCGCCGCTTTTTGCTCTGGAGAAAACACTCAAAAGCTGATAAGAACAGTCTCAGATGAAATGATTACACTAAAAAAAAAGTTTGATAAAAGCAGATTATCCTTGAATCCAAGTAAAGGTAAAATTATGCTATTTGGAAAAAGTAGAAGATACTTGCAAGGAGATACAAATTGATGGTGAGGAAATTTAAAGGGTGAAAAACATACATTTTTGGGTGTCATAATTGACAACAGAATGAGTTGGAAACCCCACATTATAAACATACAACAAAGTAGCAAGAAGTACGTCAATAATAAATAAAATAAAATTTGTCCCTGATCAATAAACACTTCTAACTCTCTATTATTATTATTAGTATTATTATTATATCTAACTTATTGTGTGGGAGATATGGGGATACAACTACAAACGGATACTTGACTCACTTAATGTACTGCAAAAAATAGCAGTTAGGATAATCCATACACCACTGTTTCAAAAAACACAATTATTAAAATTTGCTGATCTGGTAAACCTTCAGACCGCAAAAATGATGCATAAAGCAAACAACCAGTTTACCAAAGAATGTTCTCAACAAGAGAGGAGAAATATTATTTTAAAAATAAGATATTTAAAACACTTGCAAGAACAACAGTAATAAACTTTAGTACATCGCTATGTTGAATCAAACTATGGAATGGATTAAGTAATTAACTAAAACAATGCAATGAGTGATTTCAAGAAACATTACAAAGTTGATGTTTACAAAATACCCGAAAGAAGAGTCATGAAATATTGTGTACATCGAAGGCCATATTACTTCATTCCTTGGAGAGTAAATTTTCTGTCTGTTGACTGTCAGTGCTATGTTTAATCACTATCACCTTATCACTAAATCCATTCCTAGTGAGATTGTCTGTACTACAACAATGTTCTGTTACAATTGTGTATATTCAATTCATTACTATTCTTATTTATTACGATTATCATCCATCAGGAGATTTCATGAAACTTCATGTCAAAAATCTGAACAATTCCATTAAATGATGTGATGTCCGGGTACTCCGGTTTCCTCCCACATTCCAAAAACATGCACGTTAGTTCAACTGGCAACTCTTAATTGTCCATATGTATGAATTTGATGTGAAAGGTTGTATGTCTGCTCTGTGATTGATTGGCAACCAGTCCAGGGTGTACCCCGCCTCCCGCCCATAGTCAGCAGGGATAGGCTCCAGCATACCCTCGACCATAATGAGGATAAGCGGCATAGAAAATGGATGGATCAATGGAGGACTGCAATAGAAGTTATTTGTGAATGTTAAGGACATTGACTACTATTCAACACACCTCACATCACCTTACTGATGTAGCTTAAACTTAATAACTGCAGGAAGTGTACAAATGTATTGAAATAGGGGAAAACCTACGGGGGTAGGATTAAACAAGTTTTGCTTCTTCCTACTCCTTTTGGACATGTGGAACTGTCAATTCTATTAAGTCATGTATTCCAATGTCATTTATATCCATGTTGAAATCAAATTAAACCATTACCATTTACCGTACCTACCATGGCCCAGATTTACGACAACTGGATTGGCCTGATCTCGTAGTGGAAGCCGATCTTTTCCGATCTTCAAAATAAAACGGATCGGCAGCTAATATCGATCCAGAAGATCGGATCGGGTCATCCCTACCATGTACTACGTACTACCACAGGCGGGTTGCTCTCCAATAATTGAGACATGACTTGGACATTCCTTTACACAGTTGAGTGGACCAGCACAAAGACACTCTGGCTCATTTCCAGGACACACTCCAGCTGGTAAATTTAGCTTAAAACCCCTGGCAGATGGCTCTCACAACAAGACCATAGTTATTTGTATCAGCTAGCGCTGTGATTTGAAATGAACGTACTATGTCACCTGCAGCAAGAAGTTACTTGAGCACTGCTGGTGCTGGAGATTTACATCCATACTCATTATTAGGGATGTCCAATATTGACTTTTTTGTCGTTATTTGATATGCCGATATTTTTCAACTCTCAATTTCTGATTCTGATGTCCACCAAAACCGTCTGATGTCGTGGAATTAACGCATATCTGTTATTAAGATAATGAATGCAGAATTAGGAATTAGCTTCTGGTGAATCCAGCTTCTGAGAATCCAGAATCCAGAGTCTCCTATCTATCCAGTGCGACAAACTCCATGATTTTCGGATTGATGGCTTTTGCTCTAGGAACTGGAAGTATTTGGAAGGAAGAAGTCTTGGTTCTGCCTCGCATAACCAACGCTTATGCAATGCAGTCATTGCAAATCGTAAGCAATAATATTCCAAGGAGACACCACGACATAACGCTAGTCGGGAGCAAGCAAGCGCCCGCAACCCTACTGACCCTAGAGAACCCTGTTTGTTGCTCTCTGGGAGGGAAGGGCATTGATGTGATATTTTTTTCCCCAAAATTCTCAGAATCAACAGGCAATGTCCCAAAGATTCACTGATGGATTGCGAAAGACGGGTTGGCAAACCCGGTATACAGTATAAGTCCCAAAAGAAGACCTGCCTCAAACAGAAAAGTAGCCTGAAAAATGCTACCGTCTCCCTCTTATCTATAAATACCACAGAGAAATAGTCTTGGCAAAGCTTGCAGATTAGGAACACACTTCAATTGCACAGACGCAGAGTCTCTGATGAATCACTCTCAAAGGCTTCTTTCACATCAAGAGAAAAAATAAATCAGGTCAACAGCCTGATTTATTAACAGCCCAAATGAGGTACAAAGTAAAAAAGTGGCTGAAATATCCAGTAGTGTTGGTAGTTTGTAACTCTTTTGTAAACTTCTTGGGGCACATTTTTCTTGGACATGATACCACCTCTAAATCACCCTGCATGATTTACATGAGCCCGGCATGTGTATACTCACACCACTTTAGAAAGAAAGCTTTGCTACACATGCTAAAATGCAGCTTGAGCTATATTCACACTACAGGGTAGGATTCCCAATTCATATTTTTTGTTTAAAATCCGATTTTTTATGTGATCATTCAGATTACCAAACAAATGTGACATGTAATGTGAACGCAATGCACCCGGAAAGTGACGTGCATGTGCAGAAGCACAACATCGCGCGTTTACAAAAGTAAAGAATGCTGCCGTATGTGCTCCAGTGATGTGCGATACCATTGAATTCATTTCTGATTCAATACTGGTTAAAACTCAGGCTGGTATCGGCAATACCAATTCAGTAGTATAAATTGTGTCTGGTAAATTTTATAACGTAGTGTACAGTATTTCTAATCACAGCATAAAAAATACAAGACATCATAGTCAATTATTTTTTTATTTTACACCGTGAAGCATATTGAGGTAGTGGGGTGATTTACTATATAGACAAGCATACATCATATACATACAACATCAGAAAAAAGGGACAAAATCATATACCTTTAGTATCAAAAGTATCACTTTTTTGAATGCAGACCGGACAATAGAACATCAAGAGCTAGTGTCAAAGACACCGACATTGAGTATCGATCTGCACATTACCATTATGCGCTTTTTAACGCATTTGTGGCAATTTCAAGGATTTTGTGCAACGGGAGTCAATATTTTCTCAACCAAATGATTCAGTGTAGAAGATGAAGAGGAAAGAAGGCAATAATTTTGGTATGGAAGTTTGTAGACGTCTGTTCCAAGGTGCGTGTGGGTGGAATGGCGAGACGTTGCTGAGAGCTGCTTCACTAACACCTTATCAAAATAACTTTCAAATGAGAAGAACTTTTGCCTACATGGGTGAGTACATTTAAGTCTTGGACAATAAACTACGCCTTTGCATGACTGCCTACCTTTAAACTCTCTATAAGAATTGAAATACAAGCTTTTCCATGACATATATATCGGATACATGCGATCTGAGCGTTCACACTGCAGTCGCATCGCATACGTATCGGATGTATATCCGCATACGAATGAGACCTGAGTCGCATTTGAAAAAAATTGGAATTGTACTGTTCACACCGACATGAAAAAAATCAGATACAGGTCGCATATGAGCAAGAATATCAGAATTGACCTGCAGTGTGAACATAGCTTTAGATCTCTGCAAACTATTTGTTACTCCGCAACAGATAAAGGAGCTAAGTTTTATTATTTTCTTTTTCTTTCAGCCAATAGGGCTACAGTGCTATTACTGGCACATTTTTTACAGCTACATCATGCTTGGTTAGCCTATGTGCTACGCTAGTGTTTGGGCCCTTCTGCTAGTGTCTGTCCCACTCCTTAATGTTACGTTGTTGAATGTGTTACATAGCTAGGGTTTGGCATTGTTTGAATTTGAACAATTTTGGTTCCGATTCCAATTCCTCCTTACAATTCCGGTTCCTAATGATTCTCAATTGTGATGCTTTCAAGAGGCAAAGTTTTACAAGTTTACATGGTTTAAATGAGGACGCTAACCTGGGTTGTTTTTGTATGAAACATATTAACTTTTTAGGAACTTTACTATGAATTTCAAACCATATAACTGAAATAAAACCTGGCCCAGAATTTCAAACAATACAAAAAAACAACCCGCAAAACGATTGTCTATGAAAAGTACAGGTTAGCTTCATATTTGAGTTGACTCACTGTATTAGCACAAGTACAATTTGTTTATTGCCTCAATGTTATATCAATGTTACTCTTGTACTTAGATATACTTACTTATGTAGCAAAGATAGTTCTACATCTTAAATACAGAGGTGTTTAATCGTGTTGGTCGTGCACCCTACTCACCTGTCTTTTTGTGTTGTTGCTTTTTTTTTTAACTTAAGTTGAAGCCAAACACACTTCTTGTAGCTTCTTCATGTTTAAATTCCTCAACTTCAAATTCCAGCATCAAGGCAAAATTCTACTGCACATTTGAGACTTATTTCAAATTGTTGAAAACCAGTATAATCAAGGCTGTCATGGCATCTGTGAAGTGATGTTTATGGTGGAGAAAGTAATACAGTGCATTCCAGAACAAAAGAGCTGCCAGGTTCTTTAAACACTGTAATAACAAACATATCAATGTACTGGCGGATTTTTTGGACACGACTATTGTATTTGAAAATCATTAGATTGAGCGGTCTGGTGTATGAATGTTGTGATCACATGGAGCCACGTGCCCTCACGTGATTTCAGACACAAACGTTAACTGATGTGGGAGATTATGCGGGGACCATGCAATTCTTGCAATGCGATGACATCCACTTGTCAGGAAAAAGTAGCTCCTCCTCTTTTGTTTTGCCCTGTGCAACCCGACTCCCTCGAGACAGCATGAATGGATCCCACTTTTTATGACACCTTACAGGGGTAGTATAGTCGCCGTGCCTTTCGTTGCACAGTTTGGACACTGGTAAAGGCAATCTGGATCGGTTGGGCGCCTCGTGCAAACGGCTGTCAATGCTGTCAACGAGCTGGGCGGGCTGGTCCATTTAAAGACCGCACTCACGTGCTGGTTTTCCACCATGGCTAACGATGTTAGCATTTATCACGCCGTGAATTGCACCATAGTCAAAGTTAACGTTAGCTCGTGGCCCGTGAATTCACGAAAACAAACCGTAAGGGGGACCTACCATGTCCAGACGACGCGTACATGTTGCCGTTTACACATGCTAACCAGAGAGCACTCCCGCGTTCCAGCACACAAACAAGCAAGATAGCTAGTGTCGTCATCTACGTACCGCTGTCGTCAGCATCGACGGGTGACCCTGCCGTCTGGGTGTTATGCCTCGCTGGTTTTTCAACTAGCCTACTCCATTTGTGGACGCTTGGCGGTGTCCTACAACTACTCGACGTGAAGCAGGAGCAATGGCAGAGAACCAGCAACTTTTTTCATTTGCATTCCAAACTGGTAACGTGACACGAAAGCAACCAATGAAAAGAGAATACGCAGTGGAGGAAGTCCCGCCCCTTCACAGGCCCCGCTCCTTGCCTCCTGTCTGCCCTTGTCTCCTCTTCCTTGGCCTGTCAGTCCAGAGCGAGGTTTTCATCTCCATAGCAACCGGAGGAAGTTAACTCTTTAAAAGCCTCCAATGCGGCACAGCGGATCTAAATGGACCCCCCACCCCCATATATTCGAGAACATAAGCACTATATATACCGTAACATATACTACGCCTACTACTACTAATAATAACAAATAACCATAAACGACACATATTTTCAAATGTATTTTTGTGACTGAATACATTTGTGAGTGAATACCACTAAAAGTGTGCCAACAATTTTAGAAGATAGTAACTCTCAGAACTGGATGGATTAAAGTGCTGAGAAGGTTTTATATTTTGAATGTTATTTTTAACACTGTGATTCCTCTTTTTACTTTGAAATGTTAGCAAAAAATTACACAAAACATTACAAAACAAAAATTACATTTTTAATTGTAATATTATAACTTAATTCATACAATATTTTAATTTTATTCCTAAATTATTTTTCCCCGACCTAATATTTAAAAATGTATAGTGTTTTGTTTGTTTCTTAATATTGCGACCTTTAAAAAAATAAAAATCAACTCTGTTACCAAAATTAGTTTTTTTTTTAGTTTTTACTGATAACATCACAGGTTTATTCTCTTAAAATTGTGGCTTTTTTCTCTTAATATTTTGACTTCTATAAAATTACAGCAATTATTTAAATTCCTGCTGTTTTTTTGTTTTTCAATTTTTTCAACTTTTCTCATAATTTATTCCTCTAATATTTTGACTTTATTCTCCTAATATTATAACCTTTTCCACAACATAATTTTCCAAAAATGACAACTTTTTTTGTTCAGATGACAACTTTTTGTCTCCTAATATTTTTAATTAATTTTTTGGCAAAATTACTGCTCATTTTCCCAATGTTTGCTGTTTCCCTAAGGTTTTTTTTATTATATAAGGTATTTTTAGACTGTGCAGCAGGCAAATAAATCACTCATACCGCACTTTGAACACCCCTTTTGTAAAGCAAGATAGGTTACATATATTCATTCATTCATTTTTTATGCCGCTTATCCTCATTAGGGTCGCGGGTATATTTTAAGAAAAAAAAATACTAAAATAAATAAATGTTCTGGTGTTTAGAAACTTCTGAGAGCCATATGTGGTCATCAAAACAGCCCCATCTGGATCCCGAGCCATTGGCTCCCTACCCCTGGCCTAGTGGTTAGCAGCCAAAATCTTCACATATTTACTTCATATATATATTTTTTAATAACAGAGATAAAGTGAGTAGCAAGCAAAGTTACATGGAGATGTTGCAGCAGGCATCTCCCATGACTGAGGGCCCTCGTCTGTGTGGTAACAGCTGGGTTTTTTAACGAAGGACTTCTTCATGGAGAGTAACACCACACTTTTGGACCATCCTGCATGTTGCCCTGATTTAAATCCCATAGAGAACATTTAGGGATGGATGGCAAGGGAAGTTTATGAAAATGGGCATCAGTTCCAGACAGTTGATGCCCTTTGTGAATTGGTCCTGAACTGCAGAATATGTGACAGTTGTATTCTGTTCCGGACATTTAGCACAAATCCACCAGTTTTGAAACTACAAAATGTAAAAATCCATGACGGCTCTAGCATGGAAATGAGGCAGCATGATAATAAAAACAGACAGCAATGAATTGCTAATGTTTCCAGGGAGCCACCATTGTGTGGTAACAAGAGAGGGCAAAGGCAAAGGGGGGGGGGCGCATTCATCTTCTTACAAACACTGAATAATTGATCACAATATGACTTATTTGCATGGGAGCTCAGTTAATTACTTGCTTGCTCACAGCTCCCTGGGCACAGCATCAACACTGCTTTACCGCTATAACTTGGCTGACGCCCTCAAGGCACACGTTCAGACCCCGGGTCAGACGACTCGGCCATATGAACACAAGATTTTAAAGCTGTATGAACAATAATAATGTTCAGAAGAACAATATGAAACATACACTGCCATGTCTTGGTAAAATACCCGGTAATTATTATTACCTTATGTGTTGGGTGTGGTCATCTGTCACTCAAGTTATGTTTGGTTTGGTTTTAGTTTGTTTCAAACATGCGTACATTGTACAAAGAATTATTCATGTTACATTCCTAAGTTCTACATGTCTGAAAAGGAGTAGGAAGAAGCAGAGCTTATTTAACCCTACCCCCTTCTCTCATGATTTACTAACACATACTCATACATACTGGGTATATACATGCATACACACATACATGTTTACATACATACATACACATATATATTATATATATACACATATCATATTTTTCTTTTAAAAAAATGTTGGTTTTTTTCTCCTTTTTTTCCCTCCTCTTTCCTTCCCTCTTCCCTTGTTGATTTCCGGATCACATCTTGCTTTCTTGGTGTTGTACTGTGAGTGTCATTAAATGTAAGTACATGAGTTCCTGATTTTAATTTTACTTTGTTGAGCGTGCTCTTTCTGTGTTGATATCAATGTTCGTATTATTGAATGTAATCTTACTGTTTTTCTGCGTTGTGTCCTCTTTTATCCTTGTTCACATGATTATATGATGATGTATCCAGATCATTGATATCTTTGACAACCAGCACTCCTGCTTCTCCTGGACCTCCATGGAGCTTGATGTATATTTTTCCGTTGGTGCTCCAAATACTTTGTACCTTTCCCTGCTTCCTCAAGTCTCGTGCTTTCTTGGCAATGTCAGCGTTGCGTTTTGTCAGATGCTCATTTAAGTAGACGTTTGTGCCTTTCAAGTTCTTCCTCTGTTTCAGCAGTGCAGTTTTGAATTCCCTGTTGGTGAACTTGGTGATGACAGGTGTGGTGTTGTTTCTACCATACAGTGGGATGCAAGTATCAATGGTGTTGAAATCGATATCCACCTCCTTTGATTGTAGGAAGATGACAATCTGTTGCTTTGCTGAAGGAACATTCATTCCATCTGGTTCTCCTCTCTTATGAGCTTCCCTATCTTTTGACCCGGGTGTAACTCACATCACATCACATCCATTATATTGTTAATTCGTGCATTCTGATCCATCTCATCCATTATAGTTTTCATTTGCTCAGTGATGTTATCCTTTGCTTCTTTCTCTTCCTCCAGAATGGTGCATTATCCTTCAATAGTGTCCTGATATCATCCTGTAGAGCATTGATGTCGTTGCATAATGCATGATTTACTTCCTTGGGGTTTTTAACCTCCTTGAGGGCAGCACGCAAGGCAGCATTATCTTCCAATAGTGTCCTGATATCATCCTGTAGAGCATTGATGTCGTTGCATAATGCATGATTTACTTCCTTGGGGTTTTTAACCTCCTTGAGGGCAGCATGCAAGGCAGCATTGTCTTCCAATAATGTCTTGATATCATTCTGCAGAACTCTAACATCCTTGCATAATGCTCTATTTTCTTCCATATGGTTTTTAGCTTCCTTGAGAGCAGCGGCAAGGCAGCATTTTCTTCCAATAGTGGCTTTATGTTACCCTACAAAGCCTTGATATCAGTGCGTAGTGCTTTGTTATCTGCCTTAGGGTTTTTAACCTCTTTAAGAGCAGCACAAAACACAACATTTTTATCTTGCAACTTCTGGATTTCTTCTTTTAGAGCTTTAGTTTCTTTGCTCAGTGCTTTGTTCTAACTTTTTAAAGTCTTGCATCCAGGTCTCCCAGGAATTTTCCTCCACCACATTTTGTTCTTCTTCTTGTTTTTCTGATGTACTCAACTCATGGCTGTAGTCGTCCTCCCCCTCCACATTTGGCAACAAAACGGACACTTGTGATTTTGAGTCCATGTATCCAGGGCCAGCATCCTTTACAATTGTAACAGAGGTTTGCTTTCTTTGATTTTTTTTCTTTTGTTTGGCGTTGCTAGGCAACTGCTTTAAACTTCAGTAATTAGCCGGTTAGCTTGGCTTCCTAGCAGCTTTCAGCACATGTAATTCGTTGATTTCAAGGAATCTGTACCTCTCGCCGATCCAAGTTAAGGTTCAGGCAATCAGCAACCAGTTGCGGTCTTGTGTTCATGAAATGTATTCAGAAAAGCACCAAAACAGTTGTAGTTTATAGTATCCTCAGCAGAGCTTCTTGCCTTGTGCATCCTCTCCAGTCAACAAAGGGGGGAAAAAAGCAACCTAAAATATATTTTTACTTGGTATTTCAGCAACATTTTTCACCAAATCACAAAATCATGACAGAGATATGCTCTAGTATTATAATTTTTATACATGTTATTGTTATTTTTTATTTTCCATTCATGGCTTACTGTAAACATGTGTATTGTAAAAATAACTATAAAATGTACATTTAAGTCCATCTAAATAAATTGTGGGCAAAATAGAAATTTGGCAGGGTTTGGCACTTAATACCGCATGAGAGCGTCAGACAAACAAGTACATTGAAAGTAAATGACATTTTGCTTTCGACCAGGAAGTTCTTTCATTCATTCATTTTCTGTACCGTTTATCCTCATTAGGGTCACGGGGATGCTGGAGCCTATCCCAGCTGGCTTTGGGCGAGAGGCGGGGTACACCCTGGACTGGTCGCCAGTCAATCGCAGGGCAACCAGGAAGTTCTTGCCAAAATAAAATCAGAACTAAGGAATTTAAAAAATACAATCTATATATCCAAATAATGTAGCCGCAACGGGGCACAAGCCAGTGTCTTATTGTGCCGGTCCCAAGCCCGGATAAATACAGAGGGTTGTGTCAGGAAGGGCATCCGACGTAAAACTTTGCCAAACCAGAACATG